>BSBK01006998.1:0-99708 GCA_027943335.1 Chamaecyparis obtusa
TGATATATGTATATGTATATATAGTATATATATACTAGAGATACGGTTACTAGCACAACAACCTCATGAGTACCTCAACTAATATAATTTATGAAAAGAATATATAATATATATATATATATATATATATATATATATATATATATATATATATATATATATATTATATATATATATATATATATATATATTATATATAGATATATATATATATATATATATAGCATTGTAACCCTCAAGAAACTTCTCAAGTGGTTCTATTTGGTGAGTTGGCACTTGATGACCACCACTACGTTTCCTAGCTAATTGAACTAGTCACTAACTTAGGGTACTTCACATATGACTTCACTCATCACAAAAAGCATTCTGAAAGTTAATTTATGTTATTATACATATGTTTCATTATGTTTCCATACTACTCTCAATATTACCACTTAATATCCACTTTACACAACATTCCCAAGCATATTACATTGAATCACGAGGAGGGTTGCCTACCAATTTTGCACACATTGTAAAGACATATAATATTTCATACTTTAATAGTCCTAATGACTATCCATAAAGATTTAATGAATCACTTTCACAATTATTTCTTATGTTTGTTTAGGTCAAGTTGTTCATCTTATTGGACTCGATTAGGTGTGTCCATCCAAAGGTTTTATATTCTCATTCATCATGCATATAGCATGCCTCAAAAGAAAATTCTACTTTATAGCAGGTGATTTACTTTTGATCTAACTCTGTAATGCACAAGGGACTACCCAAAAGTAAAATCTCTAAACTATATTATTCTATTTATAAATGCATTAACAAGCTTCCAATTTACTTATGCACTAATAATTACAACAACATAGGATAGTCAGTCATTTATGCTAGATTAAATGTATATTATCTCTGTCGGCTCCATTTGATTCTCAAAAATAGTTATAGCTTGTCCAAAGTTTCATTACAATTTATATTCTTTATTTACAAAACACTAACAAGAAGGTCATTGATTCATAGATGAGATCTACTTCCGGGTAATTCATAATTACCTTACACTATATTAGGACACAGATGGATTTTTAGGTTACCTTTCACCTTGACCCTTATATCATCTTGGAAGTAAATCCCAATAAGGGTTTCCACATTCATTTACCAAATAACTCTATGGACACATGCATTGTATTCATTTTTACTATCATATTATAGTCATTACACACTTAGATTGATTGGTATTCTAATACCAAATTCTTAAGAAATCCCTTTAAGTTTTATTTATGCAATCTGAAGGGATTTCCAGGTAGTTGAATCTTCCATTACTCATCTATATTAGTCTTCGCTTTCATATTTCCAAGGTGGGGTTGTCATGTGTTGATAGATCTCTTGGCCAGTTACTCTTTACATTTTTACTCCTAGGGTACTCTTCTATTATTAACATGTGCTTGATAAAGCCTTTCTTATTAAGTTGAAAGAACATATCAGAAAATTTATGCATCCCAAACTCTTAAATGTTTCGACCAAAGTAGTTTTAAGTTTCTAGCACTACTATAACAAACATTTCCATCATAAATAATAAGGTTTTAAATTATGAACAAGTTAAGGGTAGACGATTCCAACGTTGAGCGTTTGCATGACTTTGATTTATTTTTCCATTCAAGTATTATGTGAATCCTACCACAACTAATGCTTTCCTTGATGCATGTTGAGTGTATAACCATGTCTTATTCTTACTTAATAATGTGGTCAAAATAATTGTAATTCATGTATTCATCAATATTGGACATAATCCATCCATATCCCCTTTTAAGTTATTCTCCTAGGTATACTCATTATATTAGATTATATGAACTTCTTATAACATGTTTCCAAGTTACTCTGACCCCTTAACTTAAGTTATTAAGATATTTTGATAATCCTAGTCTATCTCCTTTAGAGGAACAATTAAGTTGAATTATGGACTCAAAATTATCCCAAAAAGTACTCATCGTATACGAAATTGGAATTATAATAATTTGATGGATCCCAAAGGTCACAAGAATTTCCTTGATGATGTAATGAAGGTCCATCATGCTGTTTATAAAAACTGTTAAAATCTAACAAAAATCTGTGTAAAATTGGGTCTTCTTGGAGAAACGTAATGGGTTTTAGGTTCCAATGTTGAAACCTTGGCTCTAATACCAAGTGTCATGCCCATCAAAATTCAATCTAATTCACACCAATTTTTTTTTTTAAAGGAAATTAGGTCTAATTTAATGTTGCGGGTTAATAGGTGTTTTTTGACAATAGTTCGAAAAGACTGAAGAATAAGTCCTTTACCAACGTTGGTTTCCAAAAGGATACTAGTTGATAAGTATTTAATTACAGTGGTGAAGTCATAACTGAGTTACGAAGGGGATTAGGATGAACAATTCTCGATAAGCATTTGATGATGCCAATGAGGTCTATCCAAGGATTCCTAATAGGTTTACAGATCACTATTTGTGTTATTAGAGTGACCCTTTGCAAAGAATTAACTAAAATTAAACTATTCATGATTAGGTCACCCTACTCGCTACAACTAGATTACAATCTAGGAAGGTATAATTTTCATAATTTATTTTATTAAAGATACCAAGTGAGTTTCAAAATTAGGAGGTTTCGTTAATTGAATTTAACGAACGATTCATTGATTTAATATCCACATCGATTATTTAGAGTATAAGAACATTGCCTATAATATTCTTTAAATAATGTTCTTATTAATATTGGTCATCGATTGCGATATGCATAAGCTAATATCAAATTATTTATTAAAAATTATAAAGATAACTTATATTGAACCAAAACATGTTAAGTTATAATCTTCTAAATTAAATATCAAATTTATTTATTAAAATTATAAAGATAACTTATATTGAACCAAAACATGTTAAGTTATAATCTTCTAAATTAAATAACCAATTGAATGACGATTATATTAAATGAGACATATATTAATAAACTAATTATAACATATCAATTAATTAATATGATTATTAACCAATTAATAAATTATATATATCATTTAATAATATATTTAATTAATAATAGTAATTAAGTAATATATATATTAATTAATAAATAATTATAATATATTAACTAATTAATGTAATATTAAATAATTAATATATTATAATATTTTGATTATTAACATATATATATTAAATAGTTACTACAATAAAATTTTAATAAACCAAACTTATAGAAATAACAATAAAAATTAACAATAAAAATTTATTAAGAAATTATCCTATGCTAAGAAAATTAACCACTTATAATTTTACCTAAACTACATACTAATCTCCCCTAAAACCTAGCTAAACACCTACTAAATCCCTAAACACCCTACCTACCATCTACCCCTACCCTAGGCCAAGCACCCTATTCCCCCTTGACCCACGTACCAAGTGGGAGGGGACAACATTCCCATCAAAAGCTGCGAAAAAGAAGGGATAAGGGGCTGCAATAAAGAAGGGGAGTTAGGAGGGCCCACCAAAATCTCCTAAGGACATTGCCTTAGCAAAAAGTTTAGTCCAAGAAAAGAGCTAGCGCATGGTTCTAGGGAATACACCCAAGCAAGGAAAGCCTGCGCCATTTTCCAAGGGAAAGAGGATAAAAGGTGACAAGGGGGTTTGGTCCCCACCCCAAAACAAATGCTTTGTCTAAGGTAAGCCCACGCAGGGCTAAGGAAAGATGGCAGATTTAACTAAGGAGGTCTTATGACATCAAGTACTTCTTGATGGAATATCAATAACCAATGAAAACTATGTGAATTTATTGCTAAGTCGGATCTTCTATCCTCTGCGCCACTTTTTAGGAGAGCAATGGAAGTGTGGTCATTCACTATTATTTTATTAGTTTTCAATATAAGTTGGCAGATTTTTTTAAATATAATATTGACTGTGGCAATGGAATTTGTATAGGAAATTTTCCCATACAAATTTCAGAGCCCTGTAGGTCTCCATTTCCAATTTTTTGATTGCTTCATTTTTCTTTTAACTTGTTTGAGACTAGATTATAATGCCACTTATTTCTCCTCTATTCACTTGATTTAATAGGATGTTTTAGTATGATAAAGAGAATAAAGTTGATTTCCTAAAGTTTCCTATAAAATGTTTTAAAGCTATAATGTTTATCACTCATAAATGCAACTGAATTATTGATTTCTCAATCAGTTTAACATGAGATGTAAACAGATTATTTGCAAGGGTGAAAGATGAAAATTAGAGATTGATTTATCACTTGAATCAAATACATCTACATACATTGATCCTAAAACAAGATTGATATCATTATGAGAAATCTCTTTCCATTCCAATAGCCTTCTCTTTTGCAATACATTGTAAATACCATTTAGCAATGAAGGAAATCTATTCTACCCTTTCATCATAAGTTATTGATACCAATATCATGTAATGAAATAAACTTATCTTTTTCACAATAACAAAGTATTCATTAACAATAGCAAGTTGATAACCTTCAACAAATTGATAATGAAAGAAATCTTAAACACAATACAACTCTTTCAAGCTCATCAACACCTATTATAATACATGACTTGGAGAGTTATCTCCAATACAAACACAATAACAATAACATTGTGCTCAAGAGGATTCCATATTTCCTTACAAAAACAATAATCACAAAACAAAAGTATTACAACTCAAATATGATACATCTTCAAATCCTTCAAGAGTCCTAACTTTACCAAGAAGGCTTCAATGCTCCAATTTCCTGCAATAAAACCATTTTCAAGGAAGACCATGGGAGCTCACCTCCTAGCCTAGGCTTCTAAGAGGCCACCCCCGAGCTAGGGGAAACCACAAAGAATGGGAAACATTCAAAACACTCACACAAAACATACTTACATTCCACAAAAAACCAAATTCCCTCAAGGATAAAACATAGGATCTAACCTGATCCTTTAATGGGATGAGGGTGGGCAACCCATGGAGAATCCAATGCCAAAATAAGGCCACACATGGACCACAATAACAATGTATCTCATATCAATGGTACACAAGGCCAAATCCCTCCTTATGCCCCCCAAAAATGCCCCTTGGGCTAAAAATGCAAAGGCTACTTGGGGACAACACACCCAAGCTCATCCTTCCCCACACATGGAGGAGACTCTGCACATGAGTTGCCTCCATCCCCACACCCCCTCTTGGTTGATCTTCCCTCCCAAGGGTGATTAAGCCAAGAGTAAACAACCCAAAATCATATCACAAAAGAAAATACAAATACCATTTCATGCTCTCACCATGACCAACCATGGAGAGCTAAAACACTTAACAAATTACTACAACTACAAGATTCTACTACAACAAAGAGTGAGATGAAGAGCAAGATCCTCCAACCTATGATCCAATGCAAAAATGGTGAAGTTTTGTGCCTTTTCCATCTTCTATCCCCAGCTTTTTTTTCCTTCTCCAAGTTTAGTGGTCTCTAAAGGTAGAGAGTGGGTGAACAACCGCATTGTTTCCCCAACTCCCCTCTAAAAATGGCTTCCAACTCAATCCCCAAAATCCTAGGAAGATGGAACCCCATGCCATTGGTTGGTCTTCCCAAAGTCTTACACAACCCCTTACACCCAAAAAGGTGTTCCATGGAAGTGGAAACCTAAGATTGGTCCAAAATGAAGAGAGGACAATCTTGGACCACATTCAAACTTGCATTTTCGCTCAAATTCAATAAGGCACTTTTGAAGGGGTCAAAAAGTCAATATTGGGCTCCTAACCTGCTAAAAATACCCCTAACCCATGGGTAAAAGGAATGGGCTACCTCAAAAGCATGAAACTACCCCCTAGGGTCCCATTTAACCCTCCAAAAACCATGGTTAAGTGTTTTCACGAAAAATTAAGATGTGACTTCACTTTGGGGTCCTATGACAAGTGGATGCACTTTGGATTTCCCCCCAAAGAAGCTTCTAGAACTTGCACTCACACTCCAACCACATGACATACCTTAGTTAACATATAACTCTAGTGTCAAGTGACACTCACATAATTAACATCACAATTAAGGTATGTCCACAATATTACAACACTTAACATTCCTACACATACATTCACATTATAGTTACAAATAAAACACTTCACAACGAGGCCCTGGTCTCTTCAATAGACGGGGCCTTGGCTTTACTGTTAGCACATGCATTCAATGTGGTTTCCCTAAACATTTCCATGGTCCTTCCACCTGCAAAACCTCAATGCCGCATCAATAATTCAAGGAAGAAAACCATCACATATAAACATATAAGATGTAATATCCACACATTATTCATAACTCAATTGCATACATGAAATCACACAATAGGTAATGTTCTCACACAATTCAATTGTCTGCACATAATCATATAGAATTCAATAATCACATCAAATAAATTCAATTTGCATAACTCAATTCATACTTCAATTGCATATATAATTCATAATTTAATTTGCATACATGATTCGTAATTCAATTGCATTCCTATAATTCATAATTCGAATGCATACATACAATCACTTTCACATAATTCCTAACTCCAATGCATACTTCTAATCACTTTCACATAATCCATAATTCAAATGCATACATACAATCACTTTCACATAAGTCATAATTCAACTGTGTAGATAGAATCACCTACAACACAATGTTCACATATAAATCATAATTCAATCACATGCTTGTAGTCATATAGAATACAATAATTCATCACCTAACATTTAACCCGAAATGAAATACACACCTCAACCTAATTCATTTCTTGATTTTCATTTTCCTAACAACTTATAGTTCAACATAAATTCTCTAATTGCACACCTCCGTATTTACATAATTATCATAATGTCAGTCATAATGTATCATAAGGTCAACATTGTACGTATAGAAAGCATCATCAAATGCAATGCATTCTCATCTACTATAAACAAATATTTGTCAAAAGAGTAAAATCTACTAACTAATCAGAACATTAAGCCAATCACTAGGGCTACCATAATGATATAGAAAAGCTATGGCTGGTCTAGGGTGAGGCCTCACATCTATGTTGGATGAGGCATCTCTTCACCTATGAACTGACTATGGTATTAAAAGCCATATGAAAAAGGTGAGTCTTAATAGCAACAATTCTAGATATTGTGCACCCTTTCTCGAAGAGGTTTCCACACTTCTTTTCTTTAAATTTGAAATGAAATCTGGCATGATGAATGTGGAGGATCAATCCTCAGGGGAAAAGAATGCTATGATGAATTATGGCTATTTGGGAAGGAGTGCTTGGTCAACATATTTAATTTTTCCTTTAGCTTGAGGTTCGGCATTGAATAAGTTGCTAGTAGGCAATGGTTTGGAGATGCTCTAGTGAGGCATGACTTGCTACTATGGAAAGGCTCCTATTTCTCCTAGTGGGTAAATGGATTCACGTGACCTCTTCTTGCTTCTAGTTCCTATGGTAGGCTCTCTTCCTAGCTTTGTATATATTGTAAATGTTCTTTTGGTGTGCATAGTGTTAGTTTGAATAATGTAAAAGCTTTAAGCTTGCTGGCAGTTTAGGTGTTTAGGCTGGTTGGCTTTTCCCTGCTCGTAATTTTCCTTTCCTTAGTGACTCTATTCACCCAATAGATAAGGAACTTGTTTTCTTTTCCCAGAGATCAATGGAGCTCTCTGATTTTGTATGAAAATTAGTCCCCCTGTAGAGCCTGTGTTGGTACCCATATAGACCCCAGTAATGAAACTTTCAATGTAGGGTCTTGAACCTCTTTGAACTAAGTTCAAAGAAGTTCAAAGTGGTTTAATTTATTGAAGCAAGTTTAAATGGTTTATTCTGAGCCATCTCAATTTGAGGTTCAATAGGTTTAGTGTTTCCATGATGCAGTTTTAGATTGTAAGTTTTAGTTCATAAATGGTCTAGAATTGGTTGGTTTCAGAGGTAGCTACTTGTCTAAGGGTTAAGTTTCCATGATCGAAGTTCTACATTTCAAACCCCAAATTCAGAGTGTCAGATTCATGGTTTGAGATGAAAATTCATTGATTCAAAGAAGTTCAGAATCTTCAGTTCAACATAGTTTTATAGTTCGGGCTCTTGATTCAAGAGTGAAGTCCAGTTCCAACAAGATACATCTTGGTTCAAAATGATTTAGGTATTGATTTTTTGGTTCATATGACTTTAATGGTTTTTTATTTAGGGAAAAATGCAATGACTCAAGATCCCCAAAGACACAACCATTTGAATTTGTGAATTAATGTATAGAATGTGGGAACAATAGCGAAGTGTAAACAAGATGTCACCCATTGAAAATGATAATTGATGATCATAGTCTTGGGTAATAGTTTACAGTGTCAAATATGTTGGCCTTATACTATTTCTAATCACTATGAAAGCCATATGATGTTTGAAGAAGTGGTTCACAAATTGAGGGAAGCATAGTAAAAATTTGACCCATGTGAAATGAATCATTCCCATCTTATTTAAGCAAGGGGTCTTAGAGGATGCATGTATTATGCTTTGTGAAATTCCATGTGTTGGCTAAGACTCCATGTAGAAATGGTGTCCAAGTATGCCAACTATTCAACAGAATGCTCACAAGAAGAGCACATCATATAGATATACAAAATGGAGCTGCAATGTTTCCTTTTGGAATGTAGTAATTGGGATCTACTTGGCATGAGAGAAATGTTAGATCGAATGCTAGAATTTTCCTTGTGCGATGAAGGTACAAGTAGATCCAACTGATCAGAGAAAATGCTGATACCAATGGATCTCCATTTGAATGAATTCTACAAAATACTTTGATTGTGCAAAAATAATGAATGATGGCTTTGATTTTGATATGACAACTCTAAAATTGAAAGGCTCATGGTACGTCATAGAGTATTCAACTTGACTGGTGAGGAAGACATTCTTTCAAATAGATCCCAAATTACATATGTATGATTTTTTGGAAAATATGTTTCTAGGTTTTCAACAATTTCACTTGCATGAGGTGGTACGTGTAGAGAACCATAAATGACACAATCTAGTCATAGCACCAAGTGTCTAATCAAAACACAAGGGAACCTATAGTGCATGTGAACTATTTAATAGAAAGACTAATTCAAATGAACACCGTCCTTCATGGACTCCCACCACATGGTTTCAAGGATCGTTGCAATTGAAGAAAACAAGAAGAGAAACATCAAAGTAAAGGCAAAAAAGACACAATGGATGCCCGATCAAATCCAACGACATCATGTTCCTATAGAAATTTGGTATCAAATGCACCAATCACAAGACACATCATGCAACTCTAATCTCATCATCGAAGATGGCGATAGGTTCTTTTTAGGCATCAAGATGCAGATAATTCATGGTATGGAGTTGTAATTCATTTTGAACATCATTGCGTTCAACCTCTCCACCGCTTCTTGGGAATTAATGAACATTGTCAAGAAAACCTTATTTTTATAATACAAAAGAAGACCTAGATGCTTTCATAAAGGGGCATTAACACTTGTATTACAATAAGATCTAGATGGCACTATTCTATATGAATAGCTCCATTTTGAAAGATGTAGAGTGTTAGGAGAGCACCAAGTAACCAAAATATTATGAAAGCACTCAAAAAGGGAGACCTTAATGTATTCAAGAAAGAAGATATGGATAGACACATCCTCAAGAATTAGTTATTATAATAGAAAAGAAACTGACTGAAAGGGGGAAATAAGTAAGGCTCGTAAAGACACAAGAGGGGTTCAATTCGAGTTCTAGGGCTTCTTTTTCTAAGATACTTTGTGCTATAGGAGAGGGAGTTATTCCTCACTGTAGACTTTGTGCTAAGAGGGGGGAATGAAATTTTATTTTGATTGTAATGCAGGGAAAGAGGTTTTTTTTTTCCAGATAGTGATCAATGTACAGGAACAACATAATATTTGTTATTTTTTTGTGTTCAAAGAAGGAAAATATCATTGTACTAAAACTTTGAGTTTTGATGCTTGTTTTCCAATTAATATTTATCTTGGAGTGATATTACTTTTCTTAGAATATGTATCTGTTACATCTAATCATTAGCATGATCATCTTTGGAGTTTGTGCTATAGTTTTTTGTGTATTTGGAAAAAATAGTTTGTCTTTCTTTCTTTGTTCTTTTTATAATGCAGTGTTTGGGTAAATGAACTTTGTGTCATTTACTATTTATTTCCTTTCAGTTATTTTTTCCCTTCGCATCTATGTCATGTTTACAGATAGATGTTTGTAAGGCTTTATTGCTTTCAAGTTAAAAGAATTATCAATTATAGTTTAGTTGATTCATTGTAAATCCTACATGGGGAGCTATACCCAGATAACTAAAAGGATGCTTACGCTTTTTAATAGAAAAGTGACCCAACTGTTGGTGCTCATTGAGTCTTCTTGTTTGGGCATTTTAGGGTCATTTTGTAGATGTTTTCTTGGAAGACAAATCTGTTTACCAACATCTTGACAAGTCCAACATTTAAATATTTTTTTACCTTCTGGTTCTCTTTTCACAAGCATTGCAATTCCTTCCTCAATATTTCTATCTTCTTCAGTCTTGGATCTACTACCACTAGCATAGTCTCCACTTACACTAATGCTTCTTGAAAAGGTAGGGAGAACACTAAGTGCACTGAATGTTGTCTCAATTCTAGGTAGATCTCTCGACTCTCTCAAGCTTATCTTTGTTGCTTCTAGTCTTACAAGAAGAGTTTTTATGGTAAAGTTCTCAGTACAAGGTATAACTTGTTTAATCATCTACGTTGTATGCTTAAATATAGGAGTTAATGTCTTTATAATCTTCCATATCACTTCATTCTCTATCTTATTTCCTTCACAAGACTTGATACCTGCAACAATCTCTAACATTCTACCAACATAGCTTCTAACAAATTCATCTTCCATCATCCTTATATCTTAAAATGAACATATCCAATTATATAATCTGACTCTCTCGTTGCATGTACATCACCTTCAAAATTATATTTTAAAGCTAACCAAATTTCATGAGATGTTCTTAGATATTTTACCTGACTGTATTCATTCTCCGGAAGGGCTGACAAGAGTACTTCTCTGGCAAGTATGTTACACATGAACATATATCTTTCCTCATTAGTAAATTCTTCAATTTTGTCTTCTTCAATGATAGTCTTCACATTCTTTGTGATTAACAAGTACCCTATTTCTAAACATAGAAAATGTGTCTTCATCTTTTTTTTCTAGTTGTCATACTTGTTGGAGATTTGCCAGCAAGCCAGTGTTGACTGCATGTTTATCATTGATGACAACATATGGTAAGTAACATGCATGGAAGACTTATGTAGTAAGATTTAAGTATATGCAAAATGGACATGTTATCAACATGATATCATGGATGTAGAGGTTAACTGTTAGTACAAATAGTTATATAGTATCTTGTGTCATCAATGTTCCTAACAGAGTAATAGGTAGTGTTCTCTGAATGATTTTCTATATAGTTATCATGGAGCCTTTCACATTTGGATATATGATGGAGACATGTTAGTGATGTTATATTCATGGACAAAGAGTTTGATGATTAGTAGAAGTAAAGTTATGCAGTCACTATTCACTAGTAGTAGTTTCATGTGTTTATTCAGAAGAGCCGGCAAAGATTATATTGGTTCAGGAATTGCGCCTATTATTTTAGTATGCGCCCTTCAATTAGTGCTTGGAAAAGAGTTAGTAATATTTAGTTAAGAGCACATGATGTAATTCAGCTAGAGAAGAAAGTTTCAATTACTTTGGTAGAGCCAACAATGTGTAGCGTGCATCTACATTTATTATTATTGGACAGATCCTAGAATGTGTTGTGTGCTTAGTAGAGTTGGAAAAATCATTGATGGAGTATGTTATGGTTTCTCTAATATGATTTCAAGGTGGTTATAATAGGTCAACTTTATTATATCATTTAGAGGAAAGATATTTATAGGCAGTCATTTGTGATTGCTAGAGTGTGGTTCATAGTTTATTGTGAAGAGTAGAGCAGAGTGTGTGAAGTGCTTAACCATTAGAAGAAGGTCTATGTGACCAAGTAAAGTATTTGTGCTATACATTGGAACTAATCCAGATAGGAGGTCAAAGCACATTTTACCAAGATACAAATATAGTGTGTATCTTTTATTCAGAAGGTTGTAGCCTTCACCCATTTGAGTAGTGTGCTCTCAGATAGTGCATCCTCACCCCTAACAGGGTTAATTGTAAAAGAATCCTAACAGGCTTTGACCCTTGACAAGGTCTACTATACTAAATACTTTTTAAAGAAACTCCTAATAGGGTTAATGATCTTCTAACAACGTTCATAATACACTAGTGTAGATTATTAGTGGGTGTCAATTTCCACCGGGCTTTTTACCTATTTGGGTTTCCCCATAACCAAATATTAGTGTTGTGTTCAAGTGTTCTCTCATTGTATTTATGGTTTATGTTTAAGTATACTTAATTGGATAAAGAATTGAAACTTGTAGATAACTGATTCAGCCCGCCCCCCCCCCCCCCCCCCCCCCCCCTCTCAATAATCTCTTGGGACTATTCCTAACAATTGGTATCAGAGCCAAGTGCCTCAAAGAGAAAGTTTAACAGCTTGACATTGATCAAATGGCATACTTTAGAAAAGACATTCCTAAGTTTGATGGTGAGAATTATCTTGACTAGAAGAACAAGATGATGACACATTTACATTGCATTACCTTTGAAGTTTTTGAAGTGGCTATCAAAGAAGTTCAGATCCCCTCTCTAGTAGATCTTGCAAAGGAAGACACTACTAGCGAGCAGAAGGATTTGTTCCATCATAATGCAATAGCAAAAGAAGCCCTTATCACTGCCCTATTTGATAGTGAGTTTTCAGAGATAAAGAAAGTAGAGACAACCCACAAGATATGGAAGCACCTAGAAGAAATGTTTGAAGGAGATAAACAAGAAAATAATGCACACAGAAAGACATGGAAGAAAAGGTATAATACATTGGAAATACTACCTGAGGAAAACATAAGAGCCTACAATCAAAGGATTAATGAAGTAGTTGTTGGAATCAGAAATAATAGTGGAGAAATTTTAGAAGAAGACATCACGGATAAACTGATGACTACATTGACACCAGAATATGAAAAACAAGATAAACATCCTTGATGAGACTATGCAATTTTCAAAAAACTTTAAAAGAGAAACTTTAATCAGCAAGATTGCTGCATTTGAGATATCAAGTTTGAAGACTGGGCCTAAAAGTTGTTGGAAACTACAATTGAAGCAATTGTTGTATTGTCATTGATGTCAAACCTTAATTGGTAAGACTGTTGCTACTTAGAAAAGTACTATATCTATTTGATTGATGAGAAGGGGATGGGCAAGGTTGGTAATAATAGCACCTAAGGAAAGGTTGAGTTATCTTGATACCAAAATGAGTACTTGATTATGTTGCACAATGATCAGATAATGTATTGTTTATCTTAGTAAGAATGAAGACTAAATTGGTAGGCTTAACTGAGAAAAAGAGGAAAAATCTAGTTTAAGCTGAGCAATGTTAGTGTCGACTGAGTTAGTGTATGCCGAGAAAATCCAGTGTTCACCAAACATCAGCTCATTGCCGAGGAAGACAGTGTTAGCTGAGGAAATAGTTTTAGTATTGATCGAGCTTTTTAGTATAGACCCAGAAGTTGAACATAGTATTGACCGAGTGTCAGTATTTTTTATATTTGAAAGGAATTCAAATTTTTGGCCAAAATCGTTGAATTCTTCAATTATGTAAAATGTGTTGAATTTAGTTGTTGATTGTATGGAAGCATTGAATGCACTGTAAAACATTTTATTGTAAATCTTTAAGATATTTGAGATGTTTCTAGAAAAGAAGATGAAGAACATAAAGTGGGTAGATTCATTGAATCTGACGTAACCCTAAGATCTATGAAGGAGATCAAGCGGCAAAAGATGTATTAACCTAAATGAAGTTGTATTTAGGAAACCTAAGCATAAGGCTAAATGTGGATAGAAGATAGAGGATACTAGAGGTGTTATTGACTATACAAGCAAAGAAGGTTGAAGGAGAAGAGTTATGATTTCTTGAGGAGAATACGGAGTAGATCAATGATGGAGATGCCAAAGGATCACAATTAGTAAACTAGTATATGTGTATGGAATTGGATTTGATATTTGCAAAGTGAGTTGTATGTTTTCAGATCATTACTAATGCTACTTTCTAATCATTGTAACAGTCAAAATCTTTTTAACCGAGGTTGACCTAACAATCATATGTTAAATCCTTTGAACAAGGTTGAATTCTAATGTAGTGTATGTAAGTCCTATAAAAAGGCACCCTTTTAATAGACTGGTTTAAATCCTTAACTAGGTCACACCTGACAGTGTGTTTGTAACCTTTGATAGGGTTGGCTTTTAACCGAGCTCACTTTAGAAGAGTGAAAATAATAGTAGCATGTTACAAAGTGGTTTTTCCCAAATTGGGTTTCCACTATAAATCCTAGTGTCAATACTTGTGTGAATGTTTTGGTTTAAATATTTATGTGTTTTACAAGTTAGATACAGCTGGGTAGTGGACTGCAATGTTATATGTTTCTATTATGCAATCAGTAATGACCAAGTAGCTATTGGTTGTTAGATCTGATTTGTTGAAGAGTTGTAAATTTTTTTTTATACATCTAGACCTGAGAACAACTGATTCACCCCCCCCCCCCTCTTTGTTGTTCTAAATCATATTAACAATTGGTATTAGAGTTGTGGTGCTTACTGTTGACAGAGAACAAGTTTGAAGGTACTTGAAGCAAATGATCAAGATGTATAAGGAGGTACCAAAGCTAAATAAGGAGAACTTTCTTGCATGGCAAAGTTTGATGAAGTTACATCTGGGTGGCATTGGAGATTCTTTAAAATATTACATTGAGAATGAGTATACCACACCTGTTGCACCCCTGACTACCAAGGAAATGAAAGACAAGCAAGAACACAACTAAGCAATGTTGGAGATTGCATCTTCCCTAAGTTATCCAAAATTTGAAGACATCAAAGACTGCAACACTGCAAAGAAAATGTGGTACACCCTTGCAACTATATATGGCGGTGACATAAATGTGTTGAGAGTAAAAGTTGAGAGCCTAAGAGGTAAATTTTATGAAATGAAAATGCAAGAAGATGAGAATATTGCACAATATTGTGGTAGAATAAAAGAAATTATAAATGCTATTAAAGGAGAAAATGGAACTATCAATGATGAAACTATAATTGGAAAAGTATTAAGAACTCTACGTCCTATTTATTCTATCAAAATTTTAGCAATTCAGGAATCTAGATGTATCCCTAACAACAATCTTACTTTGGAAAGTTTGGTCAGCAAGCTTACTGCTTTTGAACTTTCTAACTATGATAACTTCACTATTAGTAGTATTGGCAATGTTGAATCTACTTTTAAGTCACAAATGGTTATGAGCAAATGAAAGAAGGAAAAAGAGAAATGCATAAGTGAAAGTGAAAGTGACAGCGACACATCTAATGAAGAACTTGAGGATCTAGAAGCTCTTACGGCTAGAAGACTGAGAAGGGGAAAAGGAAAATACAAAGGTAAATTCCCTATTATATGTTTTTCATGTAATAAAGTTGGTCATATAGCTGCTAGATGTCCTGACGGGAATGATAAGGATAAAGAAAGATAACAAGCACAAAGCTAGAAGGGATGACAGAAGCTACCGAAGGTACAAGGACTACAAAGGAAAAGGTAAGAAATCTTTCTACATTGCTCAAGAAGAGACTGACACTGATAGTGATGATTTTGAAATTGAGGTTGTCTATGTTGCAATGAAAGATGAGTATGATGAGGATGAGAAAACTAAATTGATTTCCTATGTGAACAAGAATGATCGAGGGATTATTCACAGTGGTTGTTCACAACACATGACTAGTCACAAGAGTAAGTTTGATACCTTACATCATTATAAAGGTACAAGTGTAAAATTTGGTAATGATGCACCATGTCCTATTAGAGGGAAAGGATTGATTAAGCTGACTAATAAGATCTCTTGTGAAAATGCATATTAGGTAGAGGGTCTTATCTATAATCTATTGAGTGTTGAATAGCTTAATAGTACTGGTTACTGAGTGGAATTTTATCACAAAAAGGCTAAAATGTTCAATGCCACTAGTGAACTGATCAGAGGTGGAGAATAGACTAGAGGTAATTTGTTCTCTCTTGACCTATCTAAAGAAACTTGTATGATTGCACAACTTGATGATCTTTGGTTATGGCATAAGAGGTTATGTCATGTTAACTTTGATAATCTGGTAGAGATTAGTAAGAAAAAGAAAGTGAGAGGTCTACCTAGATTGAACAAACTTGAGAATGTGATGTGCAAAGAATGTTAGTTAGGAAAGATGAAAAAGTCAAGTTTCAAGAGCAAAACCTTTACTTCTGAGAATATTTTAGATTTGTTTCATTGTGACCTTTGTGGATCCATGGCTATACAAAGTTATTGTGGTGCTAGATATTTTATTTTGTTTGTTGATGATCATACTAGGATGATGTTGTTGGAAATATTCAAGACTAGCCAAGTTACTGAGAGGGGAGGGGTGAATCAGTAACTTCAAAACTTTTTACAAATTGCAGATCTTAACAATATTCCAAATAACATTTGGCTCATTGATCTAATTGCATGCATGAGAAACTGAAAACATAAAAGCATTCATAACACTTGAACACAATGATTTGGTGACCCAAAAACCTTCCAAATCGAAATTAAAATTGGGGTGGGGATGATACCCACAAAACTTCAATAGTGTAGTATAAAGTTGGCCAGTTAAGGCTTACAATGATTACTTCTGATGATTTTCCCTATTAGGAGCAAGTAGGACTACTAGGTCCACCTTGTTAGAGGATTTACAAACATACAATGAAGTATGCACTTAGTTAAGAGATTTTACAAAAGACTATTAAGTCTACCCTATTAAAGGATTTGATGTTGATTCACCTGTTAGGATGAAATAGTAGATCTCTTACTTGCAACTGAATTTGCTGATTGAGATTCCTTAATGTACTAATCACCTTCTATGATAAATATGTCTTTGCTACTCCTTATACTACTATAGCCCTTTGTAATTCACCTATCTCTACCTCTCTTGCATCTTCGTATATGCACATATACTCTTCCACACACTTCTCTCTTTTTCACACATTCTTTTTTTTTTTTTCAGATATGATACAAAATATTACTTTTATATCAATCCATAACAATTACAAAATAATTACAAAGTTGACCCTTAAACAAGCTAACACAAATATTACTAAGTTATCCCAAATATAGTTACTCGGTTTTTGCAAACTAACTCAGTGACTTTCTGATACTCAGCATCCACTACGTTACTCGGCATCATCATGCTCTTGGTAGAAGTGGAGGCACAGTCCATACTAACCACTTGGTCATAGTTTCAAACTTGGTATATACTGGAGACTCGGTAGATACAGTGTCACTCGGTAGAAACTGAATTCCCTATTTACCACACCATTACTTGGTAAACATTTCTCATCTCATCATAAGGTAATGATAACTCGGTAAGCACTGCAAAGCTCAGTCTGCTCGGTAAGCACTGTTCTACTCAGATTGCTCGGTAAACACTGTGAAGCTCAGTAAGCACATAGAATTTGAATAAGTGTTGTCACTAATGACAAACATACTTAATGCCAACAATCTCCCCCTTTGGCATTAGTGACAAAAACACTTATTGCCCAAAACTTATATACAAAAATCATGCTGAATCTGTTTTAGATTTTTCAAAAATTTATCTTTGTCATACTATTGTATATACATTTTATGTCTCCCCCATATAGTATACATATATACAAGTATCTTATATCTCCTATATCTCCTATTCTCATATCTCTTCTCATATCTCCCCCACTATTCTCATATCTCCCCCATTCATATCTCTCATATCTTTCCATATATCTCCTCCTATCTTATATACTTTCTCTCCCTTTTTTGACAATAATGCCAAAGGTGTCTATACAAATAATTTACATAGAGATACCAAAATGTGAGAGAAAATCAGAATGTACCTTACTTATTAATGCTAGAGTTCTGTCCCAATTCTCTTGTAGAATCTTGCATGTATGGAGTGCAACTTGGACTTCTACAGAGAGTTCAATCATATGATCTACAATTGAAAACTGATTGTCATGGATCAATGTTTTTGAGTGAGCAATGTGCTTCTACATTATATCCATGATGGGAAGGATCATATTCTAAATATCTATTAATGTTGACCCGATCCTTGCATCTTCTCTCAATAACTCTGACTGCTTATCAGATAGGAATCTGACTTTCATATGATGTGCAGAGCTTGAACTAGGTTCAAGTTGTAGCTTTTGTGCACTAACTTTCAGATCCTCATCAATTTTATTCAATTTGTCCTTAATTTCTTTTGAGAACTTGACAACATTACATACCTTGACAAAAAATGATGTTACCTCAGAATAGGAGGACTCAATGTTAGTCAAAACTGAAGATAACTCTGCCTGATTGATAGTTGTTTGTTGAGCAATATGCTCAAGCACTTTATTATCAAAATTCTTCTCAGCCTTCTCAAGCAACTTATCTGATCCAAAAGAGTCCTCATTGAACTTAGTGACTGCCTCTGCCAACTGTAACAAAATGTGTTGAGAGGAATCAATTTCAACACCTATAGCCTCTGTTAGAATGTTCTTGGCATCTTCTATGATCTTATACTCCTTGTCTCTTTCCTCTTTTAATTTCTTCTGCTTTGCCTTCTTTTGGAGGAGTTCACCAACTATTTGTATTTGGTCTGCAGAAAGATTTGCAAAATCTAATTGTGGAATTTCTATCTGCTCATCCAAATCTATATCTTCTTCTATATCTTTACTCCTACTCAAAAATCTTATACTCAGTTGAACCTTAGGTCCAACTGTCATTTTAATTAATGCCTTTGAAGTAGAAATTATTGTAGACATAGTAGGACTTGCAATGAAAAATGATAAACTTCCAACTGATGGAAAACTTGATGAACCCAAAACTATAGTATCAAAAATTGAAGTACTTGCTGAAGTATCCAAAATTGAAGTACTTACTACTGTAGGACTCAAAATTGTAGAAGGTGCTAAAGTAGTTGCTGGAGACTAGAACTCAGTAGAAGGAGGTTGTAGCTCAGTGGATGAAGTGGTAGCCACTTTTGTCATTGATACATTGAGCTGTGTATGAGCTAAGGATGATTGGACATTTGATGTATCTGTTCGATTTGTCACAATCACACTTGTTGAAGCTATCTTCGAGCTAGATGTAGCAATTTTTGTTGGAGAGTGAGGAAGTGAGGCAATTACTTCTATAGCTATCAGAACTATATCATCTTCCTCATCATTTTCCTTAGCTTCCTCAGTGGCTTTTTCCTCTGCTTCTTCTTTAACTTCAACACTATCTAGCTGAACTGTTTCTGTGGCAGCTTCTTCTTCTTTATCTTCATCACTGTCATCTTCAATATCTTTTATCACAATAGTTTCAACACTCAGTTGGTGAAGATGATAGATGTTTTTCTATGTAGTAGTGGCACTCTTTACAACTGATTCTACATTTTTTATCAGAATCAGACAAGTGTTGAATCTGAGTATCATCTTACTCTCATTTTCTTTCAATGCCTTATTAACTTCAGCATTTTTCAAATTTGGCATTAACTATCTTAAGGTTTGAGCATATATATCCATGATAGTTTGCCTTGCATTCTCACATCTCATCTTGACTTTATCCAATAGAACATCTGGAATTTGTCTATGAAGATACAGTTTCAGTGCTTTCTTGGGGACTTAGTTGGAATTGATAGAGCCACCCTCTTCATGAGTGACTTCATTACTTTGATTGGTTTTCTCAGTAGGTTTAGGAATCCACTATTGTCTCATCTGCTTCCTGATGCTATCTACTTTTTCTTTCTTTTCATTTGCAGCTCTACCTATATTCATGTAATTTTTAGCTATATGACCAAGTTCAGTGCATGTATAACATCTTATGGTAGTATCCCTTTTTCTCAAGTGATGCCTTACACAATTTATGCCAATGTGTCCATAATCTCCATAGTAATGACACCTACACCAAGTGTTGTAATCCGAACCAAATATTTCTTTCACAATTTGTTCTATTGGATTGGATGTTTTAGATCTGCATTCAGATGCCTTGTGACCTTGTTGTTACATTTGTGACATTTGCCTTCAAATCTTGGTTTCTCCTTGCATTCATTTGCTTTATGACCATGCTGATTGCAATTGTAGCATTTTCCATTGAATTTTGATTTTCCATTGCTCCAACATTTGTTTGAAGTATGACCTATTTTGCCACAGTGATTACAAGTAGGTTTCTAATTCTTTTGAGTACCTTGTTTGAAGGATTCACCTTCCTCTTTGTATCCAAGTCCTGCTTTTCCTTTTTGCTTATGCAACTGATTCATATCTTCTTGAGATTTCATCATTCTCTCATTGTTTTGCCTTTCAGTGTTTAGGTCATTCACCAATCTTAAACTAATTTTCTTTTCAGATCTCAGCTCCTCTCTTATCCTTTCATTTTCTGATCTCAGAGTCAAGATTTCTTCATTTGCATTGGAGACTTGATCAATAAGGTTTTCTAGCTGAAGAGTTTGATTCTGGATTTCATTGTTCTTTCCATCTATTTCATCTTTCATCTTGTTTCTTAGTTCCAAGATTTCATAGAATCTTGTTGACTAAATTTCCTGTTCTCTTTTCAATTTTCTTACTTCTTCTTGTAGAGATCCATTTTTTTCTAGTTCTTTGATTGCATTGTTTGCTTCATATGAGCTACTTGAAGGAAAAAAATCTTCAATCTTTTCTTCAACATACTAGTAGTCATTCATCTAATTTGTAAGTTCCTTCCTTCTTTTTAGGGATTGGGAAAGATTCTCTTTTGCTTCCTTGAGTTGAGCTATGGCCATTTCCAGATCTAGCTTTTCATTTTCAATTACTTTGTTAAGTCTGAATATCTCCATTGTCTTGGATCTTTACTCAAGTTATCAAACTTTATCCTGAGAACCACAAAGCTCTGATACCAATTGTTGGAAATATTCAAGACTAGCCAAGTTACTGAGAGGGGCGGGGTGAATCAGTAACTTCAAAACTTTTTACAAATTGCAGATCTTAACAATATTCCAAATAACATTTGGCTCATTGATCTAATTGCATGCATGAGAAATTGAAAACATAAAAGCATTCATAACACTTGAACACAATGATTTGGTGACCCAAAAACCTTCCAAATAGAAAGTAAAACTGGGGTGGGGATGATACCCACAAAACTTCAATACTTTAGTATAAAGTTGGCTAGTTAAGGCTTACAATGATCACTTCTGATGATCTACCCTGTTAGGAGCAATTAGGACTGCTAGGTCCACCTTGTTAGAGGATTTACAAACATACAATGAAGTATGCACTCGGTTAAGAGATTTTACAAAAGACTGTTAAGTCTACCCTGTTAAAGGATTTGATGTTGATTCACTTGTTAGGATGAAATAGTAGATCTCTTACTTGCAATTGAATTTGCTGATTGAGATTCCTTGATGTACTGATCACCTTCTGTGATAAATATGTCTCTGTTGCTCCTTATACTATTGTAGCCCTTTGTAATTCACCTATCTCTGCCTTTCTTGCATCTTCACATATGCACATATACTCTTCCACACACTTCTCTCTTTTTCACATATTCTTTTTTTTTTTGGATATGATACAAAATATTACTTTTATATCAATCCATAATAATTACAAAATAATTACAAAGTCGGCCCTTAAACAAGCTAACACAAATATTACTAATTCGGCCCAAATATAGTTACTCAGTTTCTGCAAACTAACTCGGTGACTTTCTGATACTTGGTATCCACTGCATTACTCGGCATCATCATGCTCTTGGTAGAAGTGGAGGCACGGTCCATACTAACCACTCGGTCATAGTTTCAAACTTGGTATATACTGGAGACTCGGTAGATATAGTGTCACTCGGTAGAAACTAAATTCCCTATTTACTACACCATTACTCGGTAAACACTACTCATCTCATCACTCGGTAAGCACTGCAAAGCTTGGTCTACTCAGTAAGCACTGTTCTACTCAGATTGCTCGATAAACACTACGAAGCTTAGTAAGCACACAAAATCTGAATAAGTGTTGTCACTAATGACAAACATACTTAATGCCAATAGATGCACATAATGTTCTTAAAAGAAAACTCTGATGCTTTTCAATTATTTAGGTTGTATTTGGCTAAGGTTGAAAAAGAGACAGGAAGAAACCTAAAGTGTCTGAGATCTAATCAAGGTGGATAATTTATATCCAATGAATTTAATCTATTTTGCAATGATAGAGGGATCAAAAGATAGATGTCTACACTAGGGACTCCTCCATAGAATGGCATAGCAGAAAGGAGGAACAAATCTATCTTGGATTGTGCAAGGACATTGTTTATTGAAAAGAATGTGGCACAAAATTATGGGAAGGAAGTTGTAAGTATAACTATTTACACTCTTAACAGAGTACAGATAAAGAGAGGTACAAATATGACACCTTATGAATTATGGTATGGGTATGCACTGAATGTAAAATACTTTAGAATCTTTGGAAGTAAGTGCTACATACTAAAGGACAATAGGAATGAAAAATTTTATGCTAAAAGCAATGAAGGTATATTCCTAGGCTATTCCACAAAAATTAAATCTTATAAGTGTTTGAACTCTAACACTAACAAAATTGTGGAAAGTGTGAATGTCAAGATTGATAAGTATGCAAAAAGAAATGAAGCTAATAGTAAAAGAGAACTAGAAGATTACAAATCTTGTGTATGTAGAGGAAGAAGAGGCAAGTGGCTGACTTGCACCTGATGCCGAGTCTCAGGTAAGCAATACCGAGCATCAGAAATGCACTATCAAGCATCAAGAAAAATATGCCGAGAGAGAAGAAGAACCTACCGAGTGACAAGAGGATGCTATCGAGTATCAGGATGATATTGCCGAGCATTCTGAAGCTAAATCTGACAATCTTATTGGGGAACCTAGTGAATTAGAGGAAAGGAGAGCTAAACCTATTTTGGAAAAATATGTAAGGAGACATCACAAGCCTAAATAGATAATTAGAGACAAAGATACTGGAGTTATGACCAGAAGTAAGACAAAGGATCCAACATGTTTACTATGTGAATTTGAGCCTAAGACAACAAAGGAAGCACTGGAGAATGAAGTCTAGATACAAGCAATGAATCAAGAGATAGACAAGATAGAGAAGAATGATACCTGGACTCTGGTACTAAGACCTGAAAATAAAAATGTCATTGGGAGAAAGTGGGTATTCCAAAATAAGTTGAATGAGCATGGTGAAATCACAAGAAATAAATCTAGGCTAGTATGCAAAGGCTACACACAAGAAGAAGGAATAGATTATGGGGAAACATTTGCCCCTGTAGCTAGATTGGAAGGAGTAAGGACTCTGCTTGCATATGATGCTTATAAAGATTTCAAGGTATACCAAATGGATGTAAAGTCTGCATTTTTAAATGGTATAGAAGTGTACATTGAAAAACCAGAAGGTTTTATTGACCCAAACAAAAGACACATGGTTTACAAACTGAACAAAGCCCTATATGAATTAAAGCAAGCTCCTAGAGCATGGTATGAGAGATTGCATAACTAATTAATACAGATTGGATTCTCAAGAACAAATGATACAAGAAATCTATACATGAAGGATGAAGAAGGTAAAGGAATCTTTTTGGAAAAGATTTTTGTTGATGATATTATTTTTGGTGGACAAGATACCTTGTGTAAGAGATTTTCACATGAAATGCAAATAGAATTTGAAATGAGCATGTTTGGTGAGATCAAATTTTTTGTTGGTTTACAAGTATATCAGATGGAAAAAGGAATTTTCATTACACAGTCTAAATATATTCATGAGATACTGAAAACTTTTGGAATGGAAGATTCTAGACCATTGAGTACTCCTATGGCTATTGGACAAAAGTTGTTTAAGAATAATGAAGCTATAGAAATAAACCAGACTTTGTACAAATCTATGATTGGAAAACTATAGTATGTTGTACATAGTAGACTAGATATTGCATTAGCTATTGGGATTTTGGTGAGATTCTCTACCAATCCTAAGGAAACACACATGATGGTTGTGAAGAGGATAATGAGATACTTGAAAGGAACTATTGATTATGGGCTATATTACAAGAAGGACAAAAGATTTGAACTGAGAGTTTACACAGATGTTGAGGGTAGGAAATGTAGATGATAGAAAGAGCACTAGTGGTGGAGATTTATTTCTTGGATAGAGATTAGTTTCTTAGACAAGAAAGAAACAAAATTGCATTTCCCAATCTACTGCTGAAGCCAAGTATGTTGCTGCTACTATTAATTGTTCAAATTTGATATGGACAAAGCAATTGTTGATGGGTATGAAAGAAGAAATCATTGAACTAGTTGTTATCTTATGTGATAACACAAGTGCTATCAACATCTCTAAGAATCCAGTGATGCACACAAAGACCAAACACATTGCAATCAAGTATCACTAATTGAGAGAGCTGGTACAAGATAAAGAGGTCCAAATGGAATATGTGAATACAAAGGAACAATTAGCTAACATATTCACTAAGGCTTTACCTAAAGAAGTGCATGAATATCTGAGAATTCAATTAGGGGTCCTTCCCCTAATTGAGGCTGCCTAGTTAAGCTAGGAGCACTACATCAAATATGCTACAAAGAATATCTGACAAGTTTATGCAGAAGAAGGTCACACTTTTGGACTAGCCTAGAGTTGTGAAAAGAAGAGGAAAGACAATAATTAGTCATAAGCAAGATGACAGAGGGAGAAACACTGAACTGCAAAGATGATATCTACATCTGGAGGATGTATGTTTTAGTTGTTGCTTTGGAATTTTTGTCAAAGAGGGAGATGAATAGATATGACAATCACATGATAGACATGAATAGAGACAAAGGATCAGGATAGAGGGAGTAATGATTTTCTGACAGTCATAGAAGCAAGGCTAATAGATTCTAAATCAGAATGAAGCTAAGGATATTACAAATATTTTTGAATGATAGATAAATTTTTGGATTGGTTGGTAATCCATGTGTTATTCATGTGATATCATATAGTGTTTCCATCAATGCCAAAGAGGGAGATTGTTGGAAACTACAATTGAAGCAATTGTTGTATTGTCATTGATGTCAAACCTTAACTGGTAAGACTATTGCTACTTAGAAAAGTACTATATCTATTTGATTGATGAGAAGGGGACATGCAAGGTTGGTAACAATAGCACCTAAAGAAAGGTTGAGTTATCTTGATACTACAATGAGTACTTGATTATGTTGCACAATGATAAGATAATGTATTGTTTAGCTTATTAAGAATGAAGACTAGATCGGTAGGCTTAACCAAGAAAAAGAGGAGAAATATAGTTTAAGTTGAGCGATGTTAGTGTCGATCGAGTTAGTGCATGCCGAGAAAATCCAGTGTTGACCAAACATTAGTTAATTGCCGAGGAATAAAGTGTTAGCCGAGGAAACAATTTTAGTATTGATTGAGCTTTCTAGTATAGAATGAGAAGTTGAACACAGTATTGACCGAGCATCAGTATTTTTTATATTTGAAGGGAATTCAGATTTTTGGCCAACATCGTTGAATTCTTGGATTATGTAAAATGTGTTGACTTTAGTTATTGATTGTATGGAAGCATTGAATGTACTGTAAAACATTTTATTTTAAATATTTAAGAGATTTGAGATGTTTCTAGAAAAGAAGATGAAGAACATAAAGCGGGTAGATTCAATGAATTTGACCTAACCCTAAGATCTATGAAGGAGATCAAGCGACAAAAGATGTATTGACCTAAATGAAGTTGTATTTAGGACACCTAAGAATAAGGCTAAATGTGGATAGAAGATAGAGGATACTAGAGGTGTTATTGACTATACATGCAGAGAAGGCTAAAGGAGAAGAATTATGATTACTTGAGGAGAATATCAAGCAGATTAGTGATGGAGATGGCAAAGGATCATAGTCAATAAACCAATATATGTGTATGGAATTAGATCTGATATTTGCAAAGTGAGTTGTATGTTTTCAGATCATTACTACAGCTACTTTCTAATCATTGTAATAGTCAAAATCCTTTTAACTGAGGTTGACCTAACAGTCATATTGTTAGAAAGTAAAGTTCACCGAGATAACTGAGAGGGGGGGGGGGGGGGGTGAATCAGTTATCAGATAATTACAACTTTTAACATATTCAATATAATTTAACCATGTAAGCAATGAAATTACTAACCATACAAAGATATTCATACACAATGACACAATAACACAAAATATGTTGACTAGGGAACCTCTTGATCAAAGAGTAAACCCCGGTGGGAATGATGCCCACAAAAGATGCACTAATATGAATATTCCTCATGAGAGGATGGACTCTATTAGGAGTCTTATGAAATACATTTAGTACACATAAATCCCTTTTAGGAGATTTTGAATCCCTGTTAAAAGATTCTAACCCTGTTAAGAGTTATGGAAGACAGAAGGACCCACTGCCCAAACAGCTTCAGGGTAAGATCACTGAACACACTGTCCAAATAACCTTAATATTATTCAAAAAAATAATATGAAATATGTTACCTCCTTACTGTGCCAAACCACACTCTTTGCTACACCATATCTCAATTCTAGATCTCTGTACTTCACATGTCTTCCTTCACAATTTTTCTTTCACAATCTCTTAGGCTCTTTTCTTCACTTCATGCTTACATTCACATGAAACCAAACCATGCTCACACTTCTTTCACATTTCAACCACACACAATAAGGAAAAACATTCCTTCCTTTATACCACACTCAAATAATTACAAATGAGTTGGCACCTAATTACAAAATAAAAGTTTCCATACGCTACATCAAAATTACACAAAACTGTCAACTTCTAAATGCAATATCTCTTCACTCATGCGACCTCAAAGTTTGCACTATGAACCACATCACCATCAATGTGTCTCAAACTTTCCTTTAATTGTGAAAAACTAGATTCCATCCTAATTAGGAGATATCATCCGATTTGCACAAACCGCTACTCAAGAACACTCGCTGAATACTACTTTTACCAAAATGTTCATAACTTTCATGAATCAATGAATTAATTTTTGCACTCTTAGCCATAGACATATAACATATCAAAGAGTATAACCTCAAAATTACATAGCTCCAATTGCAATATCCCATGTGCACTAATCAAAACACTGTCTACTTCTCTACTAGTCTCTAGAAGATCACTGTGTTGACATCAATGACAATCATAGTCATGAATGCAACAAAAACTACTACAGAAAGACTGCCAACATCCAACATTCATTCCTAACAATCTCCCCCATTGGCATTTATGGCAACATAGATGAAAAACATCCAATGTTCCAAAAATCCAATACTACAACACTGTTGCACTGATGCTCTGAAAATTCTTCAAATCCTCTTCATCAATCAAATCTTGCTTCATTTTCCTATACAGTTCTCTCCAATAGATGGTACATATGGTTTTTCATGTACACTTCTCCCCCATTGACATCAATGATAGAAATTTCATCACTATGTCAACAACAACTCAATGTCAAAAGACACTGTTTCAAAAAATACATTCACAAGAGTCCTCATGACTTAGCTCAGATACACATACTCCCCCATAGAGGAAGTATCAACATCCAATCCAAAAAAAAATAGGGCTCATAGACCACTGGACAGATGCAATCAACTACATCATTACTCAAAAGTAGGCTAGGGCATAACCCCAAGCATACCTCTCAGATACTCAAATGTATCCTTAGGCAAAGGCTTTATAAATATGTCTGCTATCTGTTCCTTTGTGCTTATGTACTCTAGTCTAACTTCTTTCTCAACAACTTTCTCTCTTACAACATGATACTTGATCTCTATATGCTTAGTTTTAGAATGCAATACAGGATTCTTAGACATACTGACTGTGCAGGTGTTGTCACAATGTATGACAAAAGGCTCAATAGATTTAATTCCAATATCCTTTAGCATCTACTTCATCCAAATTATCTGGTTACAATTGTTTGCTGCTGCTACATATTTTTCTTTTGCTATACTCTGTGAAATACAATTATGCTTCTTACTCAACCAGGAAACCAATCTTCCTCCAAGAAAAAAGGCTCCACCACTAGTGCTTTTCTTATCATCAACACTACGTCCCCAATCAGCATTTGTATATGCACATAGGGTAAAATCATCAGATTTTTCATACCACAATCCATAGTCCATTGTGCCTCTTAAATATCTCAATATCCTCTTTACTGCTACATAATGTGACTCTCTAGGTTCAGCTTGAAATCTTGCTACCATTCCAACTGAATGTTGTATATCTAGTCTAGTGTGTGTTAAGTACTACAATCCTCCAATCATGGATCTGTATCTCTTCTACTCAACTACTGGTGTTTCATCTTTTCTCAATAGTTTGTGTCCTGTAACCATAGGTGTTCCAACTAGTTTACAGCTCTCCATTCCAAATCTTTTTAGCAAATCATTCAAGTACTTTGTCTAGCTAACAAAGATACCATCATTGTTCTATGTTATCTATAATCCCAAAAAGTATTTCATCTCACCAGTCATGCTCATTTCAAATTTAGTCTTCATTTCATCAACAAATTTGTCACTAGCTTCATCTTCTCCTCCAAAGATAATGTCATCAACAAAAATAACTATAACTAACAATCCATTTTCAATTTCTTTTGTGTATAGATTACTATCTATTGTTCCTTTAGTAAATCCCAATTTCAACAAAGTCTTATCCAATCTAGCATACCAAGTTCTAGGTGCTTGTTTTAGTCCATATAATGCTTTCTTCAGTTTACATACCATATCTCCTTCTTGAGTCAAAGGAAAACCTTCAGGCTTCTCAATGTAGATTTCTTCCAATTCACCATTTAGAAATGCAGACTTCACATCCATCTGATACACTTTGAATTTCTTAAAATCTGCATAAGCCAAAAACATTCTTACTACTTCAAGTCTTGCTACTGGTGCAAAGGTTTCTTCATAGTCAATTCCTTCTTGCTGTGAGTATCCCTTACATACTAATCTTGCTTTTTTTCTTACTACTTCTCCTTGTTCATTCATCTTGTTTCTGAATACCCATTTAGTTCCAATCACATTCTTCTCTTTAGGTCTAGGAACCAATTCCCATGTCTTGTTCTTTTTAGTTTGATCTAGTTCTTCTTTCATTTCATTAATCCAATGTTCATCTTCACAAGCTTCATTAGTAGATTTAGGTTCAATTTGAGAAATCAAACATAAATGTACCTTATTTCTAGTCATAACTCCTCTGTCTAAAATTCCAATAACTTGTTCAACAGGATGATGTCTAGATAGATACATGTTTGGTGTCATAGTCACAGATCTTGCTTCAATTGTAGATTCTTCTTTAGATTCATCTCTGGTTTGTTCTATAGTATGATTCTCATTCAACAATTCACTCTCAGTCTCATAGAATAATTTAGTAGTTTCAATGTTAGGCTGAGGATTAGCTTCTTCATCAGATTCATAATCAAGCATTCTTTCCTGAATTTTAAACTTCTCATCAACTTTAACATTTGTGCTCTTGACAATAGTTTTAGTTCTCTTATTGTAACATCTATATGCTTTGCTCTTCAAAGAATATCTAAGAAAAATACCTTGATCACTTCTAGGATCAAACTTTCCAATATCATCATCTCTCTTTATATAACATTTGCTTCCAAAAATTCTAAAATACTTAACTGAAGGTGCATGTCCAAACCATATTTCATAAGGTGTCATATCTGTGTCTACTCTGATTTGTACTCTATTCATTGTATATACTATTGTATTCATTGCTTCTCTCCAAAATGTCTTTGCCAAGTCATTCTCAAATAACATAGCTCTTGTTGCTTCAGTTACTGACCTATTTCTTCTTTTTGCAATACCATTTTGTTCAGGTGTTCTAGGGGCTGAAAATTGTCTCTTAATACCATTCACTTCACAAAAAGTGTTAAACTCTCTAGAAGTAAATTCTCCACCTCTATCAGATCTCAAACATTTAATCTTCATTCTAGATTCATTCTCAACTTTATTCTTAATGATCTTAAACTTATCAAATGCTTCAAATTTTTCTTTCAGAAATGCAATCCACATCATTCTTGTAAAATTATCAACAAGAATCATAAAGTACCTTTCTCCATAGAATCCTCTAGTTCTGGTAGGACCGCTCAAGTCTATATGGACAATCTCCAACTTCTCTACCAATGTGAAATTCTTACTAGGAAATGAACTTCTCTTCTACTTAGCCATCACATATTCTTTGAAAATCATGTTAGTAGGCTTCATAATTTTAGGTAAATCCCTTAATGCAAGTGTAGTACTCACTTTCACAATGTTATCAAAGTTTATATGACAAAATATTCTATGCCATAACCAACTGTCATCAATTTTAGTAATCAAGCATGTCATCTTAGTAGGATTCAACTAAAATACATTACCTCTGGTTCTAGATCTAGTTCCAATTAGATTTCCATCTTTATCCTTTATCACACAAGTTTTCTCAGTAAACCAAACTTGATATCCCTTATCCACTAACTATCCAACACTCAAATTATTATGTTTCAATCCATCAACAAAGTAAACATCATTAGTATTAGTCTTTCCATCAAGAGTAATAGATCCTATACCTTTAATCAAACAAGGTGCATTGTTACCAACTCTAACAACTCCATCACAATTGTTAAAATTTATGAACTTCTTCATATCACTAGTCATATGATGTGAACAACCACTGTCTATAATTCAATTAGCTTTCTTTTCAACTTGGGAAACTAATGCTTTTTCTTCTTTAACATCAGATTCAGAATTTTCTTCTTTAATTGCTACAAATCCTATTTCATCATTATTCTCAGTATCACTTTCACTCAAAGTTCTTTCTATACTAGCTTCAAGATCTTCATCATTAGCATAATAAAATTCCTTAGATCTTCTGGGCTTGAAATTATTTTTGTACTTAACTTTCTTAGGACATGTTGCCCAAAATTTCCATTTTGCAAATTTGGCCAAGTTTCTAGGTCTCTATTTTTATCCCGCCCTGTTGTAGCTTGTTTTCACTTATGAAATAGATCCACTAAGTTTTATGATTTGCGCTCTTGGCCCCATGTTATTTGATGTATTATCAATCCCTAGTTCAGATTGCATCACTTAATTCACAAAACCCTCAGAGATATTCAAGTTTGAATGCTTGTAAGAAATATTGTTGCAGGGTTGCAAAAAAATGTTCAGTGCCAAAAACCCTCTGTGTTTTCAACCTTCACCCTAAAAGCCCAGTGTGTTTTCAACCTTCACGCTAGAAACCCTCCATGTTTCTGACCCCTCATGTTTCACACTTCTTCCTCTGGTGGCATTCATTTCATAAGCACGTAATTCTGACAAGTGGGGCCCAGTTGGTTTTCGGCAAGCTGTTATGTGGGTTGTCGCATGATCACATAAGTCCTTTTCCCCTTATGTGACCATGCGACTAACCATTGATGGTCCTATTAAAGAATGCTAGTGGTTTGTCGCATGATCACATAGTCCCTTTTTAGGCTATGCGAACATGCGACTAGCCGTTAACGACACCGATAAGAGCCTACAATTTGGTGATGTGTTCATGTTTGATTGGCTAGCTGGTGATGAACATTTTCTGGTAGACTTGAAGCTTGTGGTGCCAGTGTAGTGAAGACCAAACAGTTGTCACATAATCTCATGGAATCTTCCAATTCCATGAGATCATGTGACAACTACCCGATGTGATCTCAGTGGCTCATGGGTCTGAAGTATCTACAATGGTGCAAGTGCGATGAAGAGCTACTGGTGGATCCTTTGGAGGTGACGTGTTTGGTTTGCGATGGGCTAGAGGTATAGCATGGGCCCCGCAAATGCAAGATCTACAGTGATCACATGTTCACATGGGATCTTCTGATCCCATGCGATCATGTGACCACCGTTGGATTCCAAGGGCATTTCCTATGGTGCTGTCGTGGGTTAGACTAAGGTGGTAGATCTTGTGGGCCAAGTGTCTTGCATGGAAAGGATGGAATTTTCAAAAAGGCTTGTCACATGATCACATGAAGCCTTTTGGGCTCATGCGATCATCTGACCAATGACATTTTCAAAGTGGTGCAACCATTTTTCACGGGCTTTCTTCTACAAAGGACGTATGCGAAGTGGCAGGGTAGCTCGGAATTGATTTCTGAGGACATTTTCTGGTTGCAAGCATGATGATAGATGATCTACTTGACAATGCCATGGATTTTGTAGGGTACCAGTTTGCACATTCATGTCAAGACTTTTGTGCAGAAAATTTGATGAGTCCAGGTTGCTTGTCTGTAGGCATGATCAAGTACAGGGATGGGCACGCAAGGATGAATATTTGATCAGCTATGATATTGCAAATTTTTATTTATGATCAGTCTTCTCAGTAGCCTAGGGTTGATTATTTTATTGTAAAATTTGTACCCTAGTTAGGTTTGATTCCTACCTGCATGCAGAGGATGTATATATTATTTTTTGGAGCCTATAGAGCTTAGATTTTGCATTTTGTAATAAGATTTTTTCTCTTTATAGGAGTTATCTATGGCATTCTTTCTACCCTCTGACTTTTATAGTCTGTAACCTTTCATTGAAGTTGTAGGTTCAATAGAGGCTATTTGTGGCATTTGTTTTTCCCCCTGGTCTTTCACTTGTCTGCATTTCTCTTATTTGAATATGATATGCTAGCTTTATTGGAGAAGTCTTGGAGTTCTAGAGCCCTTCTTTCTTTCATCTTATATGTGTACTACTATGTATGATCTAATTTGAGTGAGTTTGTGGGTATTCTTTAGCCCCCTGTCATTCTATCTCATTCCTGTGCCCTTTTGCTGAAGAGAACATTTGATTGCAAGTCATAGGTTGTGTCTTATGTCCAGGCCCTCCTATGAAATACTTATGCAAGCTTGTTTAGGGAGATTGTGTTCTATTAGATCTGAGAGCCTTCATGCTAGTTTGGTTAGTGTATTGTATTCATTTCAATTTGGTGGATCACCTAGTAGGTGGTTTGCTTTCCTGTTATTTCCCTTTTCATGCATCTCCTTCTAACCCTTTCCCTCAAAAAGTTTACTTTCTTGTTAAGAGAAAACTAAGGTGACTATCCAAGAGGAACCAGCCTAGAACTTGGAGGTCTCATCTCGGTTAGCAAAGGTTCCACAACCTTGAGATGATTCCCATGTTATACTGAGTTATCAAGACCAAGAGAGCTTGAAAAAAAGGTGCAAACTCAGTGTATAACAATTATGGCACACCCAGTGGGACCGAAGTTCAGATTCATGTTGAAGGTATGCTATTTCTGATATGTTGATAGCATGCTACAAACCTAGAAGAGGTCACTTTTTTGCATATTTGGCAACTTTGAACAGTCTATTGGTTTCAAAGGTCAAGTGTCGGTATGTTTCAAATCTCCATTTTCAGAATTCCAGCTGAATACATGAGTAAACATGTCAAGTTTCTATGGATAGTTAGGTTACTCACCATCTTATTATGAGAATAATGTTCAACCAGCTAGTTATCAGCCTTATCAAAGCCACCCAAAGCCTCCTTTTACCCCAAGCTATTACACTTCTCAAGGGTATCAATATATCTAGTATGCCCCAAATGAGTTTTCCCTTGTGCAAAGTTATGAGAGGGCCCTTTGACAAGATGGATCATGGGCACAAGAGGCACAACAAAAAATGAAAAGCTAGCTTCCCCATCCTGCTTACCACCCACCCTCCCCTTCTCATCCTTTTCAACAACAAGTAAGGCAGTTTCAAGAGAAGACAAAGAGTGTGTTGCTTGATTTGATCAAGCAGGTGTCTGAGATCAAGGAGCAGAGAGAGAAGGAGGCTCAAAGTTATTATGAGTAGGAGGTAGTACCATACCAAATGATAGAGGCTCTTGTTGATGAGCAACAAGTTAAAAATTTCCAAGAAGAGATCAGATGCTGAGCTGATGTTGAGATAGCAAGGTTGAGATGATAGATTTCTCAACAAGAGGCTTCTAGGCCTAAGATCCCAAGCTGGAAGGACCATTTGTTTGTACCTTCTATGTCTCCCCCTAGTCCCCCTCAATTTCACATCCCAAGTTTTAAGGAAAAAAATTCTTTTCAAGAGCCTGTGCTTGAGATGCAGCCCACCACTCTACAAGAGAAACCTATTCAGAGAAGTGAGTTATCCCAAGAGACCCCTCTGGTCTCTCAAGATGATGAGGTGATTTGGATTCCCCAATGGAATCTATCTCCTGGTTGTCAGATGCCAAGTCTTTTCAAGGATACTAGTCTGGTGTTTGAGCAAGGACTGGTAGAAAGTGAACTTTCATGTGATCAAGAGGAGAGGACATCTAAGGTATTAGTGTAGAGTGATGACTGTGGTAAAATGGAGCAGCAAGATGAGGAGGTGGAGGTTGATGCTCAGCCTAGGCTCTTGGTTGATTTGCTTGATGAGCTTCCCCTCTTTTTTGCTGATGAAGAAAAGACCATGTCATTGCCTATGGTTGAAGGTCAATCAGAACAGTAGGTTCACCATCAACAGGAGGTTGATACAAAAGAGACTACCTTGTCCTTGTTTGATGAGCTGCCTAGTTTTGTTGAGTAGGACAATGAAGATGTGATCATAGCCACCTCTTTGAAGCTGCAGTAGCTAGAAGAGATTGATCCCGAGGATGTGCTGATTCATGAGCTTGATCTCATCTTTGAGGAGGAGACTTCCCAATGTGTAGAGGTTAACCAGAGCCTTAACAAGGATTATTTGGGAAGCATCATAGATGGCTTGTGTGTGGAGCCTAATTCTAATGAGCTCCTGGCTATTTTAGAAAAGGAGAATGATAGTCCCCTGACTGTGGATGGGGAGTTGACTTGGTTGTCCATGATGGAAGGCAACCATGAAGATAAAGAAGAAGCCATTAAGGAAAGTCCTGCCTTTAGACTTTCAAGAGGCTGCCCCATCAGATATTTGGCCCAAAAAGAGTTCACTGAGGCACCTCCATATGATCCATTTGAGTTGAGTGAACCTGATCTTGTTTTTGTAGAGGCAGTCCATAACCATTTGCCAATCTTTTGTATGCCTCGCATCTTTACAACTATCCTTATGCTTCCAATGAAAAATACCCTAAGGAGGAAGGGTAGCTATTTCAATAATCCAGTGAATGGTTTTGTTTAACCAAGTTTCTACACTAGTTAGTTTAGGGTAGGTTAGTTTTTCCTGCTTTCTTTCCCTATTTTCTAGGTTAGTTTTCCTATTTTCCAAGAAGTGCTCGAGCACAGTCTGGTTTAGTTTTGTCTTTGTTGAAGTTTTGTGTTCTTGTGATGAATCCTATGCCCAATGGATATGTCAAGGTCACTGGTCCATGTCTATTAGGCTGACATCCCATAGAAGTCACCAAAATGTTGCCCAAAATTTCCATTTTTCAAATTTGGCCAAGTTTCCAGGTCTCTATTTTTATCCCGCCCTGCTGCAGCTTGTTTTCACTTGTGAAATAGATCCACAAAGTTTTATGATTTGTGCTCTTGGCCCAATGTTCTTTGATGTATTTTCAAGCCCCAGTTTAGATCGCATCACTTAATTCACAAAATCCTCAGAGATATTCAAGTTTGAATGCTTGCAGGAAATACTGTTGCAGGGTTTCAAAAAAATGTTTAATGTCGAAAACCCTCTGTGTTTTCGACCTTCACCCTAAAATCCCAGTGTATTTTTGACCTTCACTCTAGAAACCCTCTATGTTTTTGACCCCTCATGTTTGAAACTTCTTCCTCTGGCAGCATTCATTTCATAAGCACGCAATTCTGACAAGTGGGGCCCAGTTGGTTTTCGGCAAGCTGCTTTGCAGGTTGTCACACGATCGCATAAGTCCTTTTCCCCTTATGTGACCATGTGACTAACCATTGACAGTCCTATTGAAGAATGCTAGTGTTTTATCACATGATCACATAGTCCCTTTTTAGGCTATGCGAACATGCGACTAGCCATTAACTGCGCCGATAGGAGCCTGCAGTTTGGTGATGTGTTTGTGTTTCATTGGCCGGCTGGTGATGAACATTTGCTGGTGGGCCTGAAGCTTGCAGTGCTAGTGTAGTGACAATCTGATAGTTGTCACATAATCTCATGGAATCTTTCAATTCCATGAGATCATGTGACAACTGCTTGATGTGATCTCAGTGGCTCGTGGGTCTGGAGTATCTATAATGGTGCAAGTGCGACGAAGAGCTACTAGTGAGTCCTCTAGAGGTGATGTGTCTGGTCTATAGTGGGATGGAGGTATAGCATGGGCCCCGTAGATGTAAGATCTATGGTGATCACATGTTCACATGGGATCTTTCGATCCCATGTGATCATGCGACCACCATTGGATTCTAAGTGCATTTCTTGTGCTGTTGTCATGGGTCAGACTGAGGTGGCGGATCTTGTGGGCTAGGTGTCCTACGTGGCAAGGATGGAATTTTCAAAAAGGCTTATCGCATGATCACATGAAGCCTTTTGGGCTCATGTGATCATGTGACCAATGACATTTTCAAAGTGGTGCAACCATTTTTCGTGGGCTTTCTTTTGCAAAGTATGTGTGCAAAGTGGCGGGGTAGCTCGAAATTGATTTTTGAGGACATTTTCTGGTTGTGAGCATGATGATGGATGATCTAGTCGATGGTGCCATGGATTTTGTAGGGTACCAATTTGCACATTCATGTCAAGACTTTTGTGTAGAAAATTTGATGAGTCCAGGTTGCTTGTCTGCAAGCATGATGAAGTATAGGGATGGGCATACAAGGATGAATATCTGATCGGCTATGATACTGCAAAGTTTTATTTATGATCAATTTTCTCAGTACCCTAGGGTTGATTATTTTATTGTAAAATCTATACCATAGTTATGTTTGATTCCTACCTACATGTAGAGGATGTATATATTGTTTTTTGGAGCCTGTAGAGCTCAGAGTTTGCATTTTGTAAAAAGAGTTTTTCTCTTTCTAGGAGTTATCTGTGGCATTCTTTTTGCCCTTTGACTTTTATAGCCTGTAACCTTTCATTGAAGTTTTAGGTTCAATAGAGGCTATCTATGGCATTTGTTCTGCCCCCTAGTCTTTCACTTGTCTGCATTTCTCTTATTTGAATATTATATGCTAGCTTTATTGGAGAAGTCTTGGAGTTCCAGAGCCCTTCTTTCTTTTAGCTTATATGTGTACTACTATGTATGATCTAATTTGAGTGAGTTTGTGGGTATTCTTTAGCCCCCTGTCATTCTATCTCATTCCTATGCCCTTTTGCTGAAGAGAACATTTTCTTGCAGGTCATAGGTTGTGTCTTATGTCCAGGCCCTCCTATGAAATACTTATGCAAGCCTGTTTAGGGAGATTATGTTCTATTAGATCTGAGAGCCTTCATGCTAGTTTGGTTAGTGTATTGTATTCATTTCAATTTGATGCATCACCTAGTAGGTAGTTTGCTTTCCTATTATTTCCCTTTTCATGCATCTCCTTCTAACCCTTTCCCTCAAAAAGTTTACTTTCCTGTTAAGAGAAAACTAAGGTGATTATCCAAGAGGAACCAGCCTAGAACCTAGAGGTCTCATCTCAGTTAGCAAAGGTCCCACAACCTTGAGATGATTCCCATGTTATACTTAGTTATCAAGACCAAGAGAGCTTGAAACAAAGGCCAAACTCAGTGTATAATAGGACATTTAGATGCCAAATGACCATATTCTTGACAAGTCCAACATTTAAAAAATTTCTTACCATCTAGTTCTCTTTTTACAAGCAAGGCAATACCTTCTTCAATCTTCTTATCTTCTTCATTTCTAGATCTGCTATTTCTTGCATAATCTCCACTCACACTGGTACTTTTTGACAAAGCAGGATGAATACTAAGAGCACTGAATGCTATCTCCATTCTAGGTAAGTCTCTTGATAACCTCAGGTTCATCACTATTGCTTCCAATCTTCCAAGAAGAGTCTCTCTTGTAAAGTTTGTAGCACAAGGTATAACTTGTTCAATCATTTGTGTTGTCTGCTTAAATATAGGAGTCAATGTCCTCAGAATTTTCCATATCACTTCATTCTCTGTCCTTTATCCTCCACAAGATTTTATCCCTGCAACAATTTCTAACATTCTACCAATATAGCTTCTAACAGATTCATCTTCCATCATTCTAATATCTTCAAATGCACATATCCAATTATGTAATCTAGCTCTTTTTGCATGTTCATCACCTTCAAAAGTAGGGTGTAAAGCTTTCCAAATTTCATTAGATTTCTTAAAACATTCTACCTGACTGTAGTCATTCTCTAGAAGTGTTGTCAAGAGTTCTTCTCTTGCAAGTATGTTACAAATGAATAGATCTACCTCATCTTTAGAACTTGTTTCAAGACTGTCTTCTTCAATTATAGTCCTATCATTCTTTGTAATCAACCAATAGCCTAGTCCTAAACACAATAGATGTGTCTTCATCATTTCCTTCTAGCTGTCAAAATTTACTCCATCAAACTTAGGGCTTTCTTTCTTGAAATTCACCATGGATCTCCCTAAGTTGTTAAACTTTCCTTTCAAGGACCTACTACTCTGATACCAATTGTTAGAAAGTAAAGTCCACCAAAATAACTGAGAGGGTGGGGGTGAATTAGTTATCAGATAATTATAAATTTTAACATCTTCAACAACATTTAACCATGTAAGCAATGCAATTACTAATCATACAAAGATATTCATACACAATGAGACAATAACACAAAATATGTTGACTAGGGAACCTCTTGATCAAAGAGTAAACCCTGGTGGGAATGATGCCCACAAAAGATGCACTAATATGAATATTCCTTGTGAGAGGATGCACTCTATTAGGAGTCTTATTAAATACATTCAGTACATATAAATCCCTGTTAGGAGATTTTGAATCCTTGTTAAAATATTCTAACCCTGTTAAGAGTTATGGAAGATAGAAGGACCCACTGCCCAAACAGCTTCAGGGTAAGATCACTATACACACTTTCCAAATAACCTTAATATTATTTAGAAAAATAATATGAAATATGTTACCTCCTTACTATGCCAAACCACACTCTCTACTACACCAGATCTCAATTCTAGATCTTTGTACTTCGCATGTCTTCCTTCACAATTTTGCTTTCACAATCTCTTAGGCTCTTTTCTTCACTTCATGCTTACATTCGCATGCAACCAAACCATGCTCACACTTCTTTCACATTTCAACCACACACAATAAGGAAAAACATTCCTTCCTTTATACCACACTCAAATAATTACAAATGAGTCAGCACCTAATTACAAAATAAAAGTTTCCATATGCTACATCAAAATTACACAAAACTGTCAGCTTCCAAATGCAATATCTCTTCACTCGTGCAACCTCAAAGTTTTCACTATGAACCAAATCACCATCAATGTGTCTCAAACTTTCTTTTAACTATGCTAAACTAGATTCCATCCCGATTAGGAGATATCATCCGATTTCCACAAACCGCTACTCAGGAACATTGCCTAAATACTGCTTTTACCAAAATGTTCATAACTTTCATGAATCAATGAATTACTATCTGTGCTCTTAACCATAGACATATAACATATCAAATAGTATAACCTCAACATCACATAGCTCCAACTACAATATCCCATGTGTGCTAATCAAAACACTGTCTACTTCTCTGCTAGTCTCCAAAAGATCACTGTGTTGACATCAATGACAATCATAGTCATGAATGCAACAACAACTGCTATAGAATGACCACCAACATCCAGAATTCATTCCTAACACATGTTAAATCCTTTTAACAAGGTTGCATTCTAATGGAGTGTATGTAAGTCCTATAGCAAGGTGCACTTTAACAAAGTGGTTTAAATCCTTTAACGAGGTCACACCTGACAGTGTGTTTGTAACCTTTGATAGGGTTGGCTTTTAACCAAGATCACTTTAGAAGAGTGAAAATAATAGTAGCATGTTACAAAGTGGTTTTTCCCAAATTGGATTTCCACTATAAATCCTAGCCTCAATACTTGTGTGAATATTTTGGTTTAAACATTTATGTGTTTTACAAGTTAGATAAAGCTAGGTAGTGGACTGCAATGTTATATGTATCTATTATGCAATCAGTAATGACCGAGTAGCTGTTGGTTGTTAGATCTAATTTTTTGAAGAGTTGTAAAGTTTTTTTTATACATCTGGACTTGAGAACAACTAATTCACGCCCCCTCTCTATTGTTCTAAATCATATTAACAAAAGTGAGATAGCCTTCAATGCTTCGGTCCATGATAAGAAATATGTAAACACTTCTGGTAATTTTGATGATGATGATGAAGAGAAAACACTAGATAATTTCATTGCTATGATTGCTAAAAGAGAAAAGAAAATAAAAGGGAAATATGAAGGTCAATTTCCATTTAAATTTTTTTCATGTAACAAGATGGGTCACTTTGCATCTAAGTATCCTAGAAGAGTTAAGAAGTACAAAAATAACTACAAGCCTAAGTATAAAAAGGAATGCTACTATGCTGGAGATGGAGTATTAGATGAAGAATCAATAGAAGAGGAAATTGGATTCATTTCTCTTGAAGATGAAAATAACTTACAAGAGTTGCACTAATTTCACAAGCTGACATTAGGATAGATTGGATCATTGATAGTGGTTGCTCACATCACATGACAAGAGACAAAGATAGATTTGTTCATTTGGATAGATACAAAGGAGGCATGGTTAGATTTGGAGATAACACTCCTAAACCCATAATTGGAAGAGAAGCCATCACCTTTGATGGAAAGAATAGTACTGATGATGTTATTTATGTTGATGTTTTTAAACATAGCCTACTAAGTGTTGGGTAGTTACTTGAAAAAGGTTATAGGTTGGAATTCAATGGAAACAAGTGTATCATTAACAACAAAGAAGGAGAAATAATTTCATCAAGATCAAAGAATAAAGGTAATGTTTTTTAGCTTAACCCAAAAGCAAGTTGTTTTTTTGCTAAAATAGATGACAGTTGGTTGTGGCACAAAAGACTATGTCATATCAATTTTGCTAACATAGTAAAGATCAGTAATGTTAAGGTAGTAAGAGCTCTACCTAGCATAGAAAAAATAGTTGATACTATCTGTAGGGAATGTGTTATGGGAAAGCATGTGAGGAATTCATTCAGGAGCAAGCATAATTTAGCAGAGAACAAGTTGGATCTGATTCATATAGACCTATGTGGACCAACTCAACCAAGATCATACTATGGTGAAAGGTATTTCATTTTGTTTGTAGATGATTATTCTAGAATGATGTGGGTTGCATTCTTAAAGGATAAGTCGGAAGAATTTGAAAAGTTCAAAATATTCAAAGCTAAGGTTGAGAATGAATCTGGACTAAAGATAAAATGTCTAAGATCAGATAGAGGAGGAAAATTCACATCTGACAAATTCTATGAGTACTGTAAAGAACATGGCATAAAAAGATAGTTGAGTGCACCTAGAACCCCTCAGCAGAATGAGATTGTAGAGAGAAGGAATAGAATCATCCTTGATACAGAACACACCATCATGATTGAATGAAAAGTTGCACACACCTATTGGAGAGATGAAATTAATACAATAGTCTATACAATCAATAGAATACAATTGAGGCCTAGCATAGACAAGAAACCTTATGAGCTATGGTTTGGTAATGTTCCCACATTAAAATAATTTAGAACCTTTGGAAGCAAGTGCTACATCAAGAGGGATGAAGCAATAAGCAAGTTTGTGCAAGAAGTGATGAAGGTATTTTTCTTGGTTACTCTACTAAAAGTAAAGCTTATAGATGTTTTAACTTGAGATTAAAGAAGATCATTGAAAGTGCTCATGTTAAGATTATGAAAAGTTTATGGTTCAAGAAAGATATCATGATGAGTCACCTATGATTGAAGAAGAACCCAGACCTTCCACTAGTGAGACAGTTGTTGAAGAGATGTTTGACAGTATTAATGTATTATTCAATGACCCTGAAATAAGTGAAGAAGAAACTCAGAAGAAAGATGAGTCTATATCACCTAAAGTTCCAAAGTATGCATATAGATATCATTCTAAGGATGACATCATTGGAGATCAGAACAAAAAATTCACAACAAGATCAAAAGCTAAGAGTTCTGTAGGCAATGAGGTGGTATGTTTACTATCTCAGATTGAACCCTTAAGTGTTGAAGATGCTTGCAATGATTTAGATTGGCATGATGCTATGAAAGAAGAAATAGATCAGATTATCAAGAATGATACTTGGGAACTGGTCCCAAGACCTAGTGATAAGAATGTGATTGGAACAAAGTGGATATTCAGAAACAAGATGAATGAATATGGTATAGTAGTGAGGAATAAAGCAAGGTGGTATGTAAGGGATATGCACTGTTGGACTACAACTGATTTGGAATCTGATTGGAGAATCTATGATTAAAGATCACTAAGGAGTTTCTGATTAGATATGTAATATGATTAAATCAATATTATGTTGTCATTGATGTCAACTAGTTTGACAACACTTATATTGTAAGTTACTATATCAAGACATTTGAAGAAAGGTGAAAGAGATGAAGAAAAAATAAATCTACATAGGAAAGATGTACATGAGAAATGAGGAAAAGGAACACATTGAGTAACTTGTTGATGAGTCTATGAATTGATGATATTGACTTTATTATGTTGCATTCATCTATGATGAAGTATAGAGCTGAAAGACACAAAGCAGTGTTGTCGGTAAATGAAGCATTTCTAGTATACACCGACAAAGTGTAGTGTATACTGATCATAGTATTAATCGAGCAGTGTTCACTGACACATTTCTTTGTTAACCGAGAAGAACTAAATGAACTAAATGATTAGTTTAGCCAATAAGATTGATGAGCTGTAAAGTACCTAGATTTCAATCATAACAGATATTGTTTGTTATGAAGATTGACGGCTAACAAAATTAAAGGAAGATCTGATGGAGTAGATTGAAACGTGTTATTGACACGTCAGCCAAGAAAGTTTGAAGCGGAAAAATCTATGAATGTGGTTAAGCAGCAAAATCTGATGGTTGAGAAGAAAATGATTTACTCGTCTATGTAAGAGAACATAATTTCTTTATGAAAGGATGCTGGAAGAAGTAGAAACTATAGGAATATCACATGAACAAGGTTTTCATGCATTCTAATCATATTGGTTAAGTAAGAATTGAGCTGCAGAACAATTACCGAGCTACAAAGAGGAATTACTGATGGATAGTAAGTTGATAGAGTATTGAATCTGAAGTGAAATATTGGTCAGAAGGATTTGTATGGATTGAATATTGATCTGTAATCTGCAATTGAAGTTATATTGATGCAAATCATTTACTGTTACATATTTAACCATTGTATATAGTCAAAATCTCTTTACCGAGTGGACTCTGAAAGTCTTATGATGTATCATTCATAGAATGAACATTGTTATCTTGTCAACCCCAAAGTGAATGTTGGTTGGATGATAACTTCTAGTCTAAAATCCTCTAACAAGGTCACACCTGACAGTGTTTTTGTAAACCTTTAACAGGGTTGCATCTTAACCAACCTCACTTCAGAAGAGTGAACAATTTTTGGGTTGTCGGTCCCAGGTGGTTTTTCCCTTTACAGGTCTTCCATGTTAAATCTCTTGTGTTATGTGTTGATTGTGATATTTGTTTGTTATCATACTTTGCATGTTACATGTTATATTTGATCGATAATTGTTATAGTATTAGAGTGGTAATTGGTAAAAGTATAGATAGTGAAAGTAATCATTGTTTACCAATGAGTAGAAATTGAAGAAATAGGTTTGAATTATACATTTTATTTTGGGACACTAGATAACTGATTCACTCCCCTCATAGTTATTCTAACAAATTGTATCAGAGCACTAGTTGTTGAGAGAAAAGTTTTAATGACTTAAGCACAAAGGTCTCAAGATGTATAAAAGGGAAGTATCAAAATTGAACAAAGAGAACTTCGTAGTATGAAAAAGTTGGATGAAGCTACACATATCTGGAATTGGGAATTCTGTACTAGATCTAATGATAAATGGCTACATACAACCACCCACTAGTCCCCTAACCCTTGATCAACTGAGAGATAGGCATGAACACAATATTACTATGATGGAACTTGTTGCTGCCTATACTGACACTAAATTTGAAAACATTAAGGCATGCGCTACTACCAAAGCCATGTGGGACAATTTAAATCTGATATACAGTGGAGATTTGAATGTTGAAAGAGCCCAAACTAAAAGTTTGAGAGGCAAATTTGATGATATGAGAATGAAAGAAGGTGAGAACATTGTACAATATTAAAATAGACTAAAAGAGGTGGTATATGCTATTAGAGCATCTGATGGAGTGATTGATGATGAAATAGTGATAAGCAAGATTCTCAGAACTTTGCTACCAGTTTATGCAATTAGGATCTCTACAATTCATGAAACAAGACCTACATCCAACCTTACTCTTGACACTTTGATTGGTAAACTTACAACCTTTGAATTAAACAACTTTGATAACAATGTTGTTCCTTCTATTGAATCCTCTTTCATGTCCTCTTTCAAGATTGGAAAGTCTAGCAAGAATAGTAAGAATTATGATAGTGATAGTAATACCGATGATGAACTTGATGAGCTTGAAGCTCTTATGGCTAGAAGATTTCCCAAAGGAAAAGGAAGGTATAGAGGTAAGCTACCTTTGGCATGTTTTAACTGCAAAGAAGTCGGTCACATCATTGCTAGATGTCCTCAGAAGAAAGATAATGATAGATCCCAAGATCAATCTGAAGCAAGCTATGGGAGAAGAGTCAACAGAGGCTACCGACACAAAAATAGAGACAACCAAGATGAAAAAAGAAAAAAGGTATGTTACATAGCCGAAGATATGGAAACTAAATCTGATTCTGATGATGACATAGAAGTTGTATTTTTTGTAATGAAAGATAACTTAGAGGAAGAAGAGAAACATGAAGAGATAGCACTGATCTCTAAAGTAAGAAGAAATGATACATGGATCATAGACAGTGGCTATACACATCCTATGACCGGTGATGTAGAGAAGTTTGATCATCTTGTTGAATATAATGGAGGATTTGTGAGAATGGGAAATGATACACCTTATATGGTAAGAGGTAAAGGTTCACTGATGATCAATGATAGAATACAATGTGAAAATGCATACTGGGTAGATGGATTGAACTATAATTTGTTAAGTGTGGCTCAGCTGAACAATTCAGGCCATCGACTGGCTTTTAAGAGCAAAAAGGCAAAGATCTATGATGATGGAGGAAGACCTGTCAAAATTGGTACACAATCCAAAGGTAATCTATTCTATCTTGATATGAATCAGTCTTTTTGTCTGTTAATAAAGGATGAAGATGCTTGGTTGTGGCACAAAAGGTTATTCCATGTGAACTTTGACAACATGATCAAGATTAGTAAAAGGAAAAGAGTTAGAAGATTACCTAACTTGATAAAACCTGATCATGCCATGTGCCATGAATGTCAGAAAGGTAAGATGACTAAGTCTAGTTTTAAAAGTAAAGACTACTCAACAAAGAAGATACTTGAGTTGGTTCATACCGATCTATGTGGTCCTATGAGAACTCAGAGTTGTTCTGGTGATAGATATTTTATTCTTTTTGTTGATGACTATACTAGACTGATGACTACTATGTTCCTGAAAGAGAAATTTGAAGCTTTTAAAATGTTTAAGTGGTATAAAGATAAGGTAGAGAAAGAAACTAGAAAAGAAATAAAATGCTTAAGATCTGATAGAGGAGGTGAATTTATCTTTGATGAATTTACTAATTTCTGTAATGAGCAGGGAATTAAAAGACAGGTCTCTACATTGAGGACACCTCAGAAAAATGGCATTGCTGAAAGGAGGAACAGGTCTATAATTGACTGTGCTAGAACATTGATGATACAAAAGAATGTTTCTCAGACATATTGGAGGGAAGCTGTCAGCACAACTATGTATGTTCTTAACCGAGTACAACTGAAGAAGGACACCAACCAAACACCTTATGAACTATGGTTTGGACACAAACCTACTATAAGTTATTTCAAAAATTTTGGAAGTAAATGCTTTATCTTGAAAGATGAGAGAAATGAAAAATTTGATTCTAAAGGATAAGAAGGGATATTTTTGGGATATTCCTCTACAAGTAAAGCATATAAATGTTTGAATAAGGTCACAAATAAGATAGTTGAAAGTACTAATGTTTGTGTTGATGAGTTTGATGACAAGAACATAGAGGAAAGTACAAAGGAACTAGAAGACTATGGTAGATTCACTTACATTGAACATCCAAAGTATCTACCAATGCCACAAGCTGTGACAACCGATCAGCAAGGAAACAATACAGGACAATAGAAAACACAAACTGATGAACAAGATGGAGCTACTGAGAAAGGAAATGACCTTGAGCAAGATGAACAAGAAAGGAGAAACTAAGTTCTAGCTAGTTTTCTCAGAAGACATCATCCTGAGACACAAATCATTGGAGACAGGCATGTTGGAATGAAAACTAGAAGCAAAATAAGATAAGGTACATATCTAGTTTGTGAATTTGAACCTAAAAATGTGAAAGTTGCATTAGAGAATGAAGAATGGGTTAATGCAATGAAGGAGGAAATAGAGAAAATAGAGAAGAACAAAACTTGGTCCTTAGTACCCCAACCTAAAGATAAGAATGTTATCGGTACTAAGTGGATATTCAGGAATAAACTGAATGAAAATGGTGAAGTCACAAGAAAGAAAGCTAGATTGGTATGCAAGGGATATGCACAAGAAGAAGACATTGATTATGGTGAAACATTTGCACCTATTGCTAGATTGGAAGGAGTTAGAATGCTACTTGCATATGCTAAACACAAAAAATTCAAAGTCTATCAAATGGATGTGAAGTCAGCATTTTTGAATGGTATACTTGAAGAAGAAGTCTACATTGAACAACCTGAAGGATTTTTTGATCCCGACAATAAAGACATGGTATGTAGATTACATAAAGCTTTATATGGCTTGAAGCAAGCACCTAGAGCATGGTATGAAAGACTGCATACTTACTTGTTAAGTATTGGATTTGTTAGAACAAGTGAAAACAACAATCTATATGTGAATGGTGATACTGATAATACTATTATCTTTGTTGAAATATTTGTTGACGATATTATTTTTGGAGGCTCAGATCTTGTTTGCAAGGCATTTGCTGATGAAATGCAAAAGGAATTTGTAATGTGTATGTTCAAAGAGATTAAGTTATTTCTTGGACTACAAGTGATTTAGCAAAGTGATGGAATATTCATCACACAATCTAAATACATAAAGGAAGTACCGAAGACATTTATCATGGAAGATGCTAAATCTGTGGGAACACCGATGGCTACTACATGTAAATTGACAAAGGAGGATGAAACTACAGAAGTAAACCAGACACTTTACTGATCCATGATTGGTAAGTTAATGTACGTAGTTCATAGTAGACCAGATATAGCACATGTTGTGGGTATTGTTGCAAGATTTTCTGCTAATCCTAGAGAATCACACATGATAGCTACTAAAAGGATCTTAAGATACGTGAAGAAAATAGAGAATTATGGATTATGGTATCCTAAGGAAGGGAAGTTTGAACTAAAAGTTTACACCGATGCTGATTGGGCTGGAAATGTGGATGATAGAAAAAGCACCACTAGAGGAGCATTTTTCTTTGGTGAAAGACTTGTAACCTGGACAAGTAAAAAGTAGGCTTGTATTTCTCAATCTACAGCTGAAGCAGAGTATGTTCCTGCTACTACTAACTATTCAAACATTGCATATATCAAGCAAGTGTTGGAAGGAATGAATGAGGTAATCACTGACCCGGTGATTATATATTGTGACAACACTAGTGCTATTAATATTTCAAAGAATCCTATGATGCATTCCAAGACAAAGTATATATCTATTAAGTATCATTACTTAAGAGAACAAGTGCAAGAGAAGCAAGTGAAGTTAGAATTTGTCAAATCCAAAGAACAACTTGCAGATATTTTCACAAAGCCTCTACCGAAAGACACATTTGAATACTTGAGGACTAGACTTGGGGTCTGTCCCCTATCTATCAGTCACTGAGGTGATCTAAATGTTGCATCAGCCTACTTTTATTAGAAGATCATTCATGTTGATGTAGCATAGTTCACACTTTGAATTATGTTCAAGGTTGTGATTAAGTTTGAAGAACTGAAGCAGATTGGGATATCAGTATATTGAGATACAGAGGAAGTATTGGACACTAGAGAGTTACTTAGCTACTACAGAGCTGATTGTTTATTTATTTCTTTGGCATTGCTGTCAAAGGGAGAGATAAATAATATTAAAAGGGACAAGCACTAATGAGAATTATTTAAGGGAGAGACAATCTAAATGAGACAAAGTATTGAAGATCAGTTACAGAGAACTGGAACAAGAGAACTGAAAAGATCACAACTACAGAATGGTAAAGCTATATTATCTAATGTTGTTTAGTAATATAGTGATTAAACATATTAAGTCTATTCAACTTACACCATTTTGTTCACAAAGTTGTAGATTATATGTTTGGTATGTGTATGGTACATTTCATATTACTTGAGTTGCCATCAATGCCAAAGGGAGAGATTGTTGGACTACATCAGAGAAAACTTTAGTGGTGATTATTCATAATTTGGTGAATGTCGCCCATCGGCATCTCATGATTTGGTGAATAAATTGCCCATATGGGATTGACCCCATCGCCCCGCATTTATGAAAATTGGGTCCATTGCCCGGGTCCATCACCAAATGCTATATTAAATTTTATCTATTTTTTGCACATTTTTGCCAATGGCATATACATCTTGGGCATGATATATTTTTAAAATTCACCTATAATTTCAATGCGGCTCCAAATGGATGGCCTATATTCGCCGATAGTTATATATAAATATTTTTTAGGTGGCCCCAACTTCGCTAGTTATTTTACGGATGTGTCTCTCAAACCAATAGGTTTTCACCACCTTTATTAATCATACCAAGGTACTAGCGACCCATAATCACCTAGTAAATAACACGTCCAAGGTACTGGCGACCCATAATCACCTAGGAAATAACACAAGATGTGTTATCATTATGCAAGCTTTGCCAAATATTTGGACACTAACCTAATACCTCCCACCCAATTCACCAAAAGAGATTAGTATAAATACATTCATACATTAGTGTTATTGTACACAATTTAGAATCTTGGATTGGTTCAATTTGATAGATAGCAAATTTTAGACTATCTCACTGTTGAGTCTCGACTGCTTTGGTGAGTCAAAGGTAAGTGATTATTATTCTAAATTTCTACGACTATGTAAACATTGTATATTATAGTTATGTTGTCATTTGTCACTTCTTCAACAAGTAAACATTTTTTTTACATATTTTTATCACTAGGCTGGTAGCCAATCGAGATGTCGAACAAAAATAAAGGTAAGGCTCCGGCAGATGGGGAAAGCCAAGAGAGGCCAACAAAATGCAAAACCTTATCATCGTACTTTGGTCATGGTCATGGAAATGTTTCTGGCCAAAATAGGGAAGCTAGTGTTACTTCATTACAAGAAGATTTTGAACCTGAGGCTAAACCTTCATGACATATTGAAGAAGTCAGCAAACCTGATATCTCAGATCATGATGAACTTGAAGAAGATTTTTAGTTAAATACCCAGAGTAGCCATAATGATATAATTGACTTGGATGAGACTGAGAATGTTAGAAAAGATGATGGTGCAACTACAGGGAAGAAAAGAAAATCCAAATCAAAGAATGATAGACTGTGGGATATGTCGAGGAATTTTCAAAAAGATTGTGTGTCAACATATCCATTCATTGAACAAGTGCCTAATCCAATTAAAGGGGAACCTCTAGTAGAATGTAGATGTAAGATTTGCAGCATGATAAATAAGAAGGAAAAGAGGTTGTAGCTAAAAATTGACACCATAGAAAAGCATATTGGTAAAGTTTACGAAATGAAAACCATAGATGGAGTTCAAAAATTAGTGATAAGATGGAAAACAAAGGAGGAATCTCAGCATGTTAGGAATGCAAAATTATATGAATTTTAGCATAATATAAAGATGAAGCCTAGTGAAGTTAAAGGCTCTATTGAAGCTTGTTTTGGAAAAGCATTGGAAGTAGAACTAATGAGAAAAGCTATTCAGTTAAGAGTTGTGTTTAATATTTTGAGCAGAGGGCATCCAATGATAGACTACCTATCATTGAGTGCTTTACTACACTTTCTGAAAGTTTGTAACTATCCTAAAAATCACTGGTCAATAAACAGTGGATGGGAATGGGCAAGTTGTCTTGCCAAGGTTGAAAAAGAGGATTTGAAGGCAAAAATTAAAGAGTCAAATTTTATTGCATTGTCTTTAGACGAGGTCACAGCAGTAGACAATACTTCCTGGGTATGCATGCATGTTTATACTGTACAGAATTTTGTTCACCAACCTCATCTACTAACTTTTGCTAAAATGAGGGATAATGTGATAGTGGAAAATTTATTTCAACTAGTAAAGAGTTCTCTAATTGAATATGGAGGTATAGATGACATGACCATTGCCAAAAAGCTAGTGTGTGTTGGAGCTGATGGAGCTTCATTAATGCAAGGCCACAGGGGTGGTCTTTGCACAAAGATACAATCTTCTTATGCTCCCTACATTACTCCCATTCACTGCATGGCCCATATAATGAATCTAGCTTTTGGAGTTGTCAGCAAGCATGCTCCAGTACAAAAAAATTAAAGTTTTAATCAAAGAGATCTACCAATACTTTTGTTGAAGTCCAAAATGATTCAGGGAATTTCAACACTTTGCTGAAGGACTAACCAATGAGAACAAGCTTCTTAAGGATAATGATACCAGATGGATCTCTTTGGATGGACTAGCACATCGAGTTTTTTCAGAATATCAATCATTGCTTGGTGTAATGAACTCAAGTCATGACGAAGCAGGGCAACTAAAATTTCCTGCACTACTGTCAATGTTAAGTAATGTAGAGACACTATTAACATTAGCAGGTCTTCTCCCCATGCTTGAGGAAATGAGAAATTTAATGAAAAAGGCCCAGCAAAGAGCTATGTATATCATAGAATATGCTACACTACGTATGTTGACATGCATGATGCTCGATAATCTCTATCATTTATTTGTTGATGAAGTAAAATTTGCCAGCTGGCTGAAAATCACAGATTTGGACAATCCTGATAACTTTTTAAAAATTGGTTCAAATGGGGGGTTATGTGTAGAAGTTCATGGAGTTGAGATACCAATGCACTACAATGCCAAGATAGAGTCTAAGGAACTAGGAAAGAACCCCAGGAGGCGAGTATCAAGTGTTAAAAGGGAAGACTTTACCAAGATCATTGAGTTTGTAACAGCTTCACTAAAGCACATTGCCTTTGATCTTTCCTCATAGATTAGAGAAAGATTCCCTCCAGTCAAACTACTTGAATCCATGGCTATTGTGTTTCCTCATTATTGGCGTATGAACAATCTGAAAGATTTTAAAAGTAGGCTACTAACTTTGATAGATCATTTTTGCAAAACCAAAGAGTTAGATGGAGTAACTCTAAATGGAATTTTAGATGCAAATCATTTGAGAGAGAAATCAGCTCATTTTTCATGAACAATGAGGGAACAATTTAATCTTATGGAAAACCCTATGGAAGATGGATTGGTAACAAGGCTTTGGAAAAACCTAGCTGAGAGTGAATTGTTGATTGATTCAATATCAGAATATTTCAAGCTTGCTGAATTATGTCTAACCATGATATTGGGGTCGGTGGAGGATGAGAGAGTTTTTAGTGCTTTGGGATTCCTAAATTCAAAGCTAAGAAACAAACTTGACAAGAATTTGGAAAATTGCTTGAGGCTCTATACATCCAGGTATGAAGTCAATACTTTTCCTTACAAAAGGGCATTGAAATTGTGGAGGAAGAAATGTCAAAGAAGAGGGGTGGGAAACATGTCAAACCAAATTGGGAGTGGGAGTGGGAATGCCAGAGATAATTATGTCATTGACCGGGACCCATGTACTGGCACTGGTACTGCTAGTGGTGAACATTAGTTAAGCGGAGGTATGCAGAGTGAAGAAAACATATCAAAGAACCAAGGAAGCTATGAAGTTGATGCCGATGAATCCAATGATCTCAATGATGATATGGTGTGGCAGCTTGAAATTGAACCGTTGTAGAAGTAGCACTAAAGAATTAGCATGTCCTAGGTATTAATTAACTTTTTCACTGAAGTCTACTATCAGTTTCTGTATTTCATCATCAATCATGCATTTCCCAATGTCAAAAACATGAATGTGGTTGATAATGTCATCAAGATTCAATATTCAATTCCATAATTAATAATTATTAATGGTTTTCATTCGCAATATTCAGCTAATATGGTACAATTCTTGTAGTTTTTTCATTATTTTGTTTGACAACATAGCAATTCATATGTTACAATTCTTAGAGTTAGAAATACTGATTCTCATTAATTTAATTACAAATATGATACAATGTATCCATTCATTGATTAATACTAGTAAGAACACAACTCTCTGATTATGTTTACAAAAGTCAATGACTCAATTCCCATTAGCAATTTAGTAAGCTAATGACCCCTAATTCCCTTTTATAGAAACAAGGGAGCAACAATAGCTTCAGGTCGATTTGCCTAATGTGAAGTCTCAAAATCTAAATCAATAAGACAACTACAAGTCTACAAGTCTACAACATCTCTACAACTTTAGTTGTACATTTTTGCATTTGATAGGCCGATTTAGTAAATTAGCATAGGCAATAGCATCAGCAAGACTGCAACATTGATCTTGTTCAAAAAGAAAAGTTCAAACTTGTTACTTTAAACTCAATTCTAGAGTCTAGATTGTAGTATGTAGGATAATATGAAAGATATATAGTAAAGATATAGAGATGATTGAAACTAAAAGTACTTTCACATACTATGATTCTAGATGATTCTGTAAGTTTTTGTAGTATGCTCCATTCTTCTTCGGTTGGAAGGGCAAAATTTTTGATGGTATGGTAAATGACCTGCATTCTCGTCAGAATTCCATACTTGGAAGAGCGAGTTTGAAGCAATGCTTCTTCCATTAGTGCATGCAAATTTGTGAATGTTTTGATGCACTTTGCAATGCCTTCATGAGTTTTGTCCTGAGGAAGGTTGCCTAAATTAGAGGTTATTGTGTCCTCCAACTTTTGTTTGTAAGCTTCTCTTCCAACGAAACCCGTTGTTGACAAATCAGTTCCAGGACTTGGTAAACCAAGAGATATCAATTTGGTTGTTTTATTGTTCATCTTGGTGAGCTTTGGCCCAAATAAGGAAAGAACTTCTTCTGCTTCTGTTAGTTTCTAACATTTACAAAATATAAAGGTCACCTTTATTATTGGACCAACGCGGTCCTGAATTCCTTTGCTTTCCAATTGCTTATCAGCAATGCTGTTGATTTCTTGCATAATTTGCTTTGCAGTTTTCTGTCTCTGACCAAAACTTTTGTTCTCCTCAAGTTGCTCTTTTAGCTTCTCAAAAACATCTGTAAGAGCTTCATAGAGTTCAAACCAATCACACAACCTATCAGCAGAAGTCTTTATTTGCCCCCAGAAGTAATTTTTTATTTTCTGTATTGTATTATTTACATGGTCATTCGAGAAGTTTTCATAATTTTTAATAGTATTATTTTCCTTCTTCAGGTCTTCTTTCATTTCTGAGTACTGCTATTCACTATGTTTTCTTATTTCCTCTACTTTCTCTTCCCACTCTTTTGTTTTTACCCTCTCATTTTCTAATTCTTTCTTTAACTCATTGTTTACCTATGCAGCATTCTCCAAGTTTTTGTATAAATTTACTGAAGAGGCTTTTTCATCCTGAAGTTTTTTATCCCTTTTTTCCAATTCTTTCTTTAACTCATTGTTTACCTGTGCATCATTCTCCTAGTTTTTGTATAAATTTACTGAAGAGGCTTTTTCATCTTGAAGTTTTTTATCCCATTTTTCCAATTTTTCCCTCAGAGTTTTCAGTTCTGCATCCATATGTTCTTGCTGTTCAATTTCTTCTTTAGAGCCAGAGGATGAATTTTTTATCCTTTTCTCTAATTCTTTACACTTGTTTACTACTACTTTCTCACTTGCCTTTACATTTGCTAGGTCTACCTTTACCTTATCTATTGTGCCCTGAAGCTTTCCTTTCTCTCTCTCCAACTTCATCACTGAACTGTAGACCACTTGGTTGGTCATTTTAGACACATTTATCTTGTCCACATTTTTAATTTTGGATAAATCCATTTGGAGGGTGTTAACTTGAAATTTAGATGGATCTAACTGACTCTCTGGTGGATTGTTATCTCTAGCTGGGGGCATAACAACCATGAATTCCATCATATCTTTATTCAGGTCATATGTGGTTAATAACCTGTTGGATGCAAGTTCTGCATCACGAGCTGCAGCAATTGCTTCCATCTTCATTGTCTTACTATTTTGTCTATTCTTGTTTTTTGATTTTTCATAGTTAGTTACAAATTCATTGTAACGAAAATTAAGATTTTGTGAGACAATTAAATGTTTGAATGGTGAAATAGCACTTGCATTGATGTATGAGCTTCCACCAATACCATGAGGATTACCAACACCTAGACCCATTACAAGTGGGGTTTGTGGACTGTTCTAAGGGTTTTGTCCTGAAGGATGGGCAATTGTTGGACTCACAGTCACCATTGGCACTGTTGTACTAGTAGTACTACTAATACTTGTCATAACCATTTGCTTCTTTACACTTTCTTGACCTTGGGGACCAACCTTTCTTGCATCTACATATTGATATAATATCCTTTTCAGACCACTACTTTTAGTTGTACAAATGATATTGCCAGCTATGGGAGTGACAATTGATTTAGATTGAATCTGAGTGCTTGGAACAACTGGAAGTGGAACTGTATTTGAAGTAGAAATAGATGGAATTAACTGAGTTGAAACCAATGTGAATGGAATTGACTGAGTTGATGATTGATCTCCATGCCCAAGGCCTAGTTTCTAACCATGTTTTGGTGCTACAGCTGGTGGTTTAGGTGCATATGAAACCCCTTCTCCACTGGGACCCAGACCACCAGAACCTTGGTAACCCATTTTTTCTACAATTTCTGCCCCTTTGCTATATAGAAGTTTGGTGGATGCATCAACTCCTCTCTTAATTGTTGTACTAGATGATGGATTCAAAGAATCCTGGTCATCATAATCATCATCAATATCATTGTGATATGCTTCAGCTGGATGCTCCTTATTCCACAATTCATTAAACATTGTATCCTCTTCCACCTCATTAAGATCTGCAGAGGTCTTTGGCTCACCGAGATTCTTCCTCATTTCCCAAAATTCAAAAATTTTGGTTCGACTCCATCTAGCATCTATACATTCATTCATTAGCTCTTTTGGAATACATTTTGTAGATGGTTTCTCAACTTTCTTGTAGAAATTGGACGATGTCATGGCCTGCACTTTTCCTTTCTGTTTGTGCAATGCCATTATTTGTGATGACAATTCTTGTATTGACATATTATTTTCAGCAGCATATTTCTCCATCTACTTTTTGACCTCCTCCCAGGAGTCCATGTTTTTAAAATTTTCAATCAAAGGCATACTTTCATGTTGATATTTGCTTGCAGAGTTCCCATTGTCTTTAAGCCTTGCTCCAATTATGTTCAGTGGATCATACTGCCAGTGACTATCAACATCAAATTGAAAAATTGAAAAAAAGGCTTCTGCCACTTTGAATCCTCTTCTCTCAAATGCGAACCCTCCAAAGTAGAATGGCAAGGAGGGAAATATCATTTTCTTTTGCTGACCATTAAAGAGTACATCTGTGCTCTCCATTTGTCATACATATTCCAATTCAAATACCCTCTTTGTTACATGTATTGGAAGTTTGTAGGGTTCTACCCATGAACCAGAAAACCTTAACAAAGTGTACTCTTCCATTAAGTACCAGTCAGCCAATTGTAGTTGACTTCTGAGTTGAATGCCAAACAGCCTTCGAAACCTAACTAGTTTTCCAAATACTTAATGGCAGAAGGAATTGAGGGATACAAAGAAATAATGGACTATGCTAATGTGGTTGGCTTGAATTTAGATGAAGAAACAGAGGAAGAGAAATACAATTTGAAGCCGGATAAGAAATAGAAAAGGGAGGACGCGGAAGTTGGTCCAAGTTTGAAGGTGTTTGATCAAAAAGGGAAGGGTCTAGATGTCTGAGTAACTGGGGAAAGTTTGGCTCTTTCTGAGGTATTTTTGATAAAGAATCTACATTAGTTTAGTATAGCTATATTAGGTTTAAAGTAAAGGCATAAACAGATTATTGAAGGAAATGGAACTGTTAATTTATATGTATAGACCCTAGCTCATGGCCTATCCCTAAATGGCCCATTTTGTTAGATACATTACCATATATGTTAGCTAACAAACTACAGTTAGCATTTTGATTCATTTGAAAAATGAATGAAATATTGTTAAACAGACAGTTCATATTATCTAATGAACATTTCAATATGTTTAATAATAATCTTTATGAGTTGTATCTTAACATGGACATTTTGCATTTTTTTCCATGGAAATTTGAATTATGAATCTTCACATATTTTCTTTAATGATTATATGGAAACCTTTGTATAATATGTTTAAAATAATTATTAAGATTGTCATTCTTAAGCCTAATTCTATTATAAATTTGTCAATAGTTTGTAGTGCTATCTTTAAACAATTTATTTATGGGGTTATATTTTATTTTATCCTCCCTATCAATGTATTAGATTCCCTTTTGTAGGATTTCTCTGTGTTTCATTCTATTTTTATCTTGTTTGGTATTGATTCCTCTATTTTGTCCATGTTGGAATCATTTGTCGCTGCACCAAAAGCTCAAACTATCAATGCCTGATACAAATGCTAGATTTAACCTGATCCACAGGAGGTGGTTAAGCCATGTCATGAATCTCCAAGGAGGTGCTGACCACCAAGTCAACAATCTCCCCCTCAGCACCGACTGAGCCTTCAGCACCCACTGAAGGGAGACTCGAACCCATGACCCAAGGCTCTGATACCAATTGTTGGAATCATTTTCCGCTGCACCAAAAGCTTGAACTATCAATGCCTGATACAAATGCCAGATTTAACCCAATCCATGAGAGGTAGTTAAGCCATGTCACAAATCTCCAAGGAGGTGTTGACCACCAAGTCAACAGTCCAAGCTGTTTGATGGCTTTCTCTTGCTCCCATGTTTTGAATCCATCTATGTTGTCTCTTCCTTTTCCCTTTACTATTTTGGTTCTTCATTGTTGGGGATATTGTTATGTTGAAACTATGCATAACACAGTTTTAAACATAACAATATCCCCATCCATGAATGGCTATCTGTTTCTTCTTTATTTCCTTTTCTCTATTTTTTGCCCTAATTCTAGTGGCCCCCAAATCTTCTTTGCCCTAGGTTGAGTCTCCTCTTCTGTTCCTTTCCAATATTTTGTAGCATGGATAATCTTGAGTTATCAACCAAGATTATCAGGCTTCAGGCTTTTAGTTTTGTTTCTTTTGTCCCCTATCCATTTTTTAGGTTTGTATTACCTTCTTTTTCATTTTCTTTATGTTTTCATTTCTCCCTCTATCTTAGATGCTTGAGGTTTCCCCTTTTTCTCACTCTTTAAACCCCTTATTTGTATTGATTTCAAGCTATAAATGTCATTTGCATTAGAGTATTTTCACATAGTTTTAGATGGTGCAACAGATGTCTATCATTGAGGATAATCTCTCTCTTAATCTTTACTAATTAGATTCTCCCTTTTCCTTCTTCATTGTCTCTTTGATTCCCTTTGTGATTGGCATCCTTTCATATTTTTTATCGTTGGTATATATGGATTCCTTCTCTTTAACATAGTTGATAACTTTTGTATCCCCATAATACAAACCATATGTCGTTTGTTTCCTATTCTACATATAGCCTAGACAATGTATATATTTCTTTATTATTATTTTGGTCTGCTATAGTCCCCAATGGAAACCACTATTGAACTTCATGGACCTTTCCCCCAATGGCATTTGATGGCCCCATTACAGGTACTTATCTAAAAGAGATCCTTATCACATCTCATTTCCTAGTCATTAGGGTTGTTTACCAAATCATTGGGAAAGAATTTTTTATCAACACTGATAGATATCGAGTCCTTAATGACATATCTTCAATATTTTTGGCCATGGTTCATGTGGTTGAAATAGATAAATTTTCCATATCCACTCTATGCAGGAAATTATTCAAGCAAGATTATTTAGGGGATTTGGATAAAGTTTTAAGCAATATCAATCTAGGTAATCTCATTCTTCATCTCTGTGGCTGTAACTATGTCATTATTAACAATAGGCATAACGTTCCTCTCTTTCCTATTATTTTCACTCTAAATCCTCGTAGACTCAGAAGATGGCTTCCAACTATTAGAAGAAATGTCAATTTTCTATTCCATTTCTTGCATGTCTAGTATCCACCTTCAATTGATTGGATAGATAAATTCGGGGTAACAGATTGAGTTGGTATTTGGGAAAATATCGACAATATAGGTTTAGATTTGTTTGAAACGTATGAGCCCTACTATGAAACTTTTGAATCTGATACAGAATTCTCTTCTTAATTTGCTCTCCTTCCCGTCTGGTTGTGTTAAGGTCTTTCTCCTCTCTTAAAATTTTATCAATAAATGGTCTTTGCTATCATTTTAGCTAAGCAAATAATAATATTCCAGTGGATGTTGACTTCAGAGTTCAAATTAGATTAGTTGTACTATGTTGTCATTTATTTACATATAGTTAACAAATAATTTTACATATTGAACAAAAGCGACATAAAATAATATTTTATATATTTCTCATGTTTTTGAAGATGTAGAAACTAAGACTATAAATTAATTAAGAAAAATGTTTTATTTATTTCATGGTCACTAACTTTCCTCCCAAGAGATGTTTAACGTTGATTTGTGCAGAAACTAATGAACCAAGATTACAATTATGTTTTTCAATACACACAAGATGGATAAGAATAAAAGAAGCAAAATAAACGCAATTACATATGTAACAACTTCAAAATAATCCAAAAGCCATACCAGGGGCATTTGACTTCATTGACCCCTTGGAGCCAATAAAATGAAGTAGTTTTCAGCATATAATGTATAGGGCTACAGTGTGTGTGTGTGTGTGTGTATATATATATATATATATATATATATATATATATATATATATATATATATATATATATATATATATATATATATATATATATATATATATATATATATATATTGTAACTTAATTAAATTAAAAAGTGGTAAACAATTCATATATAATTTGTACCCTAAAAATCTTGCCAAAAAAATGTAATTTGGAGGAAGCCTCTGAAAAAAGGGGTCCTATAACACCAAACCAATTCAACCAATCATAATTGAGATAAGTAATTTGTATAATATATAAAAATATGTTAACTTCAGAAATATTCAAATTACTAAAATATAGTTACTTATGATTGGTTGATTGGTGCAAAACAATTCACTAATTGTGCACAAATCAAGACAATATACTAGCCTACGACAACTACAATAAAATCAAATTTACTCATTCTCTTGATGATGATTTAAAGGCATGTGATTATCAGTCATGCTTTTGATATTCTTATCTCTCATGTTACTAAAGATTAATACTATTTTAAATATGTTAAAAAGTGAAAAGGAATTCTTGCTTGAGTGAAATCTTGTTCACAATGCAAAGAAAAAGACTAATAACTCTTTTCACAATGGAGTGAAAGACATTACAAAATTTTGTAATTAATAAACACTCTTTTAGCACACATCAAACTCTAGGTTTTTAATAGGAAGTGGTTAAAGTCGGCATGGAATGTGTTTATTTTGAATGTATTGTTTGTATATATTGAATTTATGTTCTTTTAATTAAAGATTATATCTTAATTAATTTAAGTTGAGTTTTAAACTTCTTATTCTCAAAAAACAACTTTCTCAAAATTATCTTCAACTTTGTACAACTTTCTCAAAGTTCACCTAATTTGAATTTTGAAAATCTTATTTTTGCAACAACTTTCATAATATACAACTATTCTACATTGATTTACACACTAAAGCCCTCAAATTGTGCCCAAGACTTGTATTTAAATACATTGCCTAGTATGAATTCAATCATTAAATATTAACTTATTATATCAACTCAATCGCAATCATCATCTTACTTTTTTTAGTTCCAATCTTATGTAATGGAGAGGACCAAGTAGTTGAGTGCATCCAAATAATTGCTATTGCAGTTTTTGATTGAATGCCCAATATTTAACATTAGTGCACCAATGGTTGTCACTTTAAATTTGTTAGTGTTGATAATTACTAGCCAAAATTGAACAAAATGTATTCCATAGATCTAAAAAGCGACAAATCATGTGGTGCCATATCAATGCACCAATACAACATGACTCAATGCACAAATATCATTTTTCACTTTTTGGGGGCCTTTTTAGACACCTCAACAAAAAGAATTCTAATACATCATATATTTAATTGTGGCCCTAAAACCTTGGTTACTATAGAGTACTCATCAAATAAACCGTTATTAAAAAAATTAGGGATTTTCTAAAATTTCTACATAGGATTCTCATAAGCACAAACTAGTGTGCTTAACCACTAGGCCCTCTCATATACCAACATGATTTTTAAAAAAATAATTTGATGAACTATAATGAAGATGGTTGTAGCATTTTATTCCCTAATTTCTCACATTGTCAAATCCTCTACATCATTAGGTACCACCTATTTACTTTGAAAGAAAAGCAAATATTGCACATACATGATAGATTATGAAGAAAATACAAAAAAATAAATAAAATTTATAGAATTCAACATAGGGGAAAGGCACCAGTAGTCGAGCACATACCAATAGTCATACACTCAATAAGTTTCATATGTACCAATAGCCCATCAATTTTTAACTTTTTTTGTTTATAATCGACCTATTTGTCCACCACTACTGCGACATTTGTCCGTAAGTACTGGAAAATTTGATTGCACAATTGTTGAGGCATCTTTAAGTAGGTATCGAGCGACACTTTGAAATTTCCACTTTTTAACCCTTCGAGGCTTAATGATTTTTGTATGGAGCTTCATTATCACCCACAAGCCAAAAAAAATATGTTTTAAATTGCTAAGTTGCATACAGAGACAACCAAATTATTTTGGCCACAATCTAATGTATAATTTAAACTCTATGAGTGCGCAAAGTCAGCTATATTGGCTTATGGTATGTTTTCCCAATGTAACCTTTTAACAATTATAATAGACAAGTAATGAACAATTACAAAGATGATATTATTCAAATATTTGAACTTCATACATTTTAAAAATTAACAATTATATAGATAAAAAGTATATACCTTACACTTTTGTCATTGAAATCTTAAGCATATTGCCCTAACATATTATCTTCTTTGGTATTGCACTCCTATTAACCATCATAAACATCTTGGCATGGCATTGGGCATTCATAGGCTTTGAATCACAATTCCTTAAAATAATTTCATCTTAAGCATATTGCCCTAACATATTATCTTCTTTGGTTTTGCACTCATATTAACCATCATAAACATCTTGACATGGCATTGGGCATTTGTGGTCTTTGAATCACAGTTCCTTTACATAATTACATAAGTGACTAACATTGCAAGTTCCAATGGTACTCCTCAACACCACACCTTGTATCGCAAGTTACAAGCTGAAACGAAATGTGTTTGGTACGTATAGAAGATCTAGACAAGAAGATCAAATCCATAGAAACAGATCATAAGCACGCCATTTGGTTAGAAGATTTAAATATAACATCAAATCTACAAATTCAAGATTTACCCAAGTTGTGTACGATATCAAAATTCAGAGGCAAACATCTTAGCTTTACATTTTAAATCCAGATTCAGAAACCGGGTGATTCATCCCTCGCAATCTTTTTCAACATCACTACACAATACACATTTATCATCATTTTATTTCTAATTTAAATTTGATCACTACACAATCAACTTATTTATCTACATTAATGCTCATGTATTTACTTACCCTGGATATCTTGCTGCGATTGTTTCTTTTCTTCCAAGTATATATAATATTTATAAAACAGTATGTTTTTAAGCATTAAATAAAAACCCTTCAATTGCTAAGCAAGAGAGTAGAATGGGATCAAATATGTGGTATTTTAGACAAAACCTAAGAATAAAAACTTGTTACTACACTTTATCTTTTCACTAATAGATGCTTTAAGAACCTCTACGATCAAAAGCACAATACACAAAAGAACTGGCAAATATGGGCAACCATGGTTGTGCACACCATGTAAAAGCAGCCAACTCGAGCATTGATCTGAAAAATGTAAACCAGGTGAATATGTAATGAAATCAAAAATACATCCCATTAATGACGTTAAAACCAATGCTATAAGTCATCAACTACCAAGTACAAATGATTAATAAGCATCACTACCTACCGTAAAAAAAACTCGGGTACAAAGAGAGTCGCTAATCATCCCAAAAGTTGAGTATTGCACAAATCAAGAAAAAAATGAAGCCAATCTAGTTGAGATCTGCAAAAACCCACCAAGAATCTGCAAGTAGATTTTCAAAACGGCAAAGAATCTGAGAGTTTAGAAGGGAACTCTAGCTGTAAAAAAAAAACTTCAAAAATTTGCAAATGGTTGTTAAAAAAATGGATGAAATCTTGGTCGCAGAAGATAGAGGGCACTATAAAAACCCTAGACAGCGCAAAAGCAGCAAAAATTGACCATAGAAGAAAATGAATGGGCTGTAAAAAAAGAAAATGTGAATGAGTTGCAGAACAAATGAGCATTCAAGGTTTTGAAGGAAGTTTGAAAAAAAATCAAACACACTTAGACAAAGGATTTCGATAATCTTACAAGTCTGAAAATTTCATGAAGAAATTAAAGATTTTCATATTTTATTTTATAAAAATAACTCGGGAAATTTATTGAGATTATTATTTTTCGAAAAAAATAGCTCTAATACCATATTACAATGAGTAATTGGTAAAAATTTAATGTATTAAATGAAGAACAAATTAGTTCTATAATAGATTTACAAGAACCGATGTTTCTAAATAAGAAACGGTTGTAAAAATAGAAATTATATCTACAGGATATTTACATTATAGATAACCATTAAATAAATAAAAAGATATTATTTTAATACAAGGAGAGTTGCTAATCATCCCAAAAGTTGAGACTAGCACAAGATCAATTATCTAGACATCTTCCAGGAAATCTCAACGTTAACAATGAAAAGAATTTTGCATTGTTAGGTGTGCTATCAACTATAAAGACGACCACAATCCAGGAAACAAAAAACAAGCATAGCAGCTACAAAACAAACCAATATTCTTGAAGATGGGCAATCACAAATGGCCAAAAACTAAACATCCTGTCAGTACAGGTCAACAAGTAAAATAAGTTGTCAAATGTGAACTTTTATATAAATTGCCAAAGTTTTGAAATCGAAAACAGTCACTAGGAACAAATAGTCACTGCATTGGTTTATTTTTGTTAATGGATTGATCTTTGTGGAGAACTATAAGAATCCCCTCTACAAAACTATAAGCATAGCAGCTACAAAACAAACCAATATTCATGAAGACGAGCAATCACAAATGGCCAAAAACCAAACATCCTGTCGGTACAGGTCAACAAGTAAAATAAGTTGTCAAATGTGAACTTTTATATAAATTACCAAAGTTTTGCAGTCAAAAACAGTCACTAGCAGCAAATAGATTCACTGCATTGGTTTATTTTTGTTAATGGATTGATCTTTGTGGAGAACTATAAGAATCCCCTCTAATTCCCTTTTTTATCACAGCACATAACCAATTAAAGTTTACATAACAAATATGTTCGGAAGATTTGAAAATGTGAGTCATGTTTACATGCAAGCTTACAGTAGCTATATCAAAACACTTTCAGACCCCCAAAAAATTGCCAATGATTTTGGCTTTTCTCAATTCATAACAACTAGCAGAAAGATTTTACCACACTCTAATTATATTTGACCAAACTACTCAAAAGTCTTCTGAGGACAAAAGATAATCTCAAACAAATAACTGCCCCTATAGAGCAAATAGACAACAGAAACCAGAAAGATGCCATCTAGGCAAATCCCTCACGCTGCATGATTCCTGCATGCACATATTAAATCACAGTAAGGAATAATAAAAGTGTTGCAAACTCAAAACACAGGCAAAACAAAACAACATGTTTTTTCCCTTCAGTTCCAAATACATTGTATATATGCTCCCATTTACACCCCACACCCTAGAAATTTGATGTGCATCTAGGAAATGTTGTAAAATGTCATGTTTCCTATTAAGCTCCAACATAAAAGGATATATTTTGTCAGGAACAAGTGAATGCACATCCACATCAAATTCAATTAAGGAAAAAAGCATAAACATTATTCAAATTTAGTAACATTCTACATAACTCAAATTTAGTAACATTCAAAATCTTGGCATTTAATCAAAATGTGTCTTCCGAATTTGGTGGCAGGGAAAGATAATTACAAAATCAAGGGCAACGAACTACACATTCCTATTAATCTTGGAAGAAAGGACTTAACAACTCAGAATGAGGGTATATCTTTGACAAATGTTGGTGCTACAGGTGAAACATCCTCAATTTGTGCCTCCCTTGGCACATTTGAGCAGGTCCCATAGGTGGCTGGGAGAGATTGGATTATCTTGGATCAAGTCAAAGAGCCTTGGGCTGAACAAACTATCAGTGAGTGAGCTGCAGCAGCCAGCCTCTCCTAGTTTGGATAAAAGAGTAATGGATTTGAATGCAAGTAGCTTCCCAACCTTTCTGGAGCACTTAGGTTTCAAATTGCATTGAGATCTAGCCCTTCCTGGGTTTTAATGCGAGTGTTGTTAGCTGTTTTCAGCCCTGGTGATACTCTTTTACTCTCTGTTGGACTTCATTGATAGATCTCTTATTTGCTTTAAATGAGACTGTTGGGTTCTTTAAAAACCCACCTTTTACCCTCAATTAGAAAAAGAACTCCACATATTCAATACATTTGCAGAGATATTTAGATGAAAATATACAACAAAAAAATAACACAGAATTCCAATGCATAGTAATAATTTCTTTTTTTTTTGTTTGATCGATAAGGGATCGAGGCCGAATATTATATTAAAATAGTAAAATATACCAGAGCATAGATCAAACTATTGAGATTAAAAATACACACGACATTCCCTTGATGGTTGTCGCATGATCGCATAGTTTGAAAATGGCTTATGCGAACATGCGACACCCCATAAACCTTCACCACCATTACCTGCCCTTGGCTATGGGACCCACGATGCATATCCATCTCAGCGCTTGCTAGTCAATTAGAAAGGGACACATCGGCAAGACCCGACACACTGACCCACCTTTAATTCTACAACAACGTCTTTCCTCAGTTGTCACATCATCACATAGCCAAGAAAAGGGCTATGCGAACATGTGACACACCGTAGCCCTTTACCACCGTTAACCGCTGCTGCATAAAGTTTCCACAAAGGGCTTGTCGCATGATCGCATAACTCAAGACTGGCTCATGCGAACATGCAACAAGCCTCCAGCCCTCACCACAACCTTAGTGCCCACTTTATCCGTGAACTGGCAAGAACTTTGACTGGGCCCACATCCGAAAGATCGGCGGTCATCGCATCTTCGTGTATACCTCCAAGACTCAACCAGAACATGCACCCATCGTCAGATCATCCATGCTGTGACCCCACTGAAAAGTCTAGGCCCCCCGATGTGTCAACATTCCCTTAGCAGCTCAGCCAATCCCAACCTGACGCCTCGACAGTGAATCATCACGTGGTCCCACTACAGACAAACCAACGGCATCTAATCGGACGGAGGGCGCATGATCGCATGGGGAGAGAATATTCCATGTGATCACACGCCGGTCATCGATCAAAATCTCTAACCTCAACCCTGCTGACAACACTCCACCTTATATTTTTCTTATCGAATGGTGGGCACGACATTCCCTTACTAGCTCAGCCAATCCCCACCTGATACCTCGATGATGAATCATCACGTGGTCCCACCGTAGACAAACCAACGGCATCTAATTGGATGGTGGGCACATGATCGCATGGGGAGAGAATATTCCATGCAATCACACGCCAATCGTCGATCAAAATCTCTAACACAAGCCCCGCTAACAACACTCCACCTCTTAATTTCCTTTGGCCAATAGGGGTGCGCCATTTATGCATACATGTCACCATGGTCCCACAGTTTGAAACCCTACACTACAAAGAAGAATCAATGACCGGCGTGATTTCGCATAGCTCTGACAAATCCCTTGCGCTTTAGCGACCACTACTGATGCTCTAACATGTGAAGACCGTCTGACTTATCCAGAAACCAGGCCCCACCCTTGAGCTTTGCAGTAAAGGAAAACTCCCATTCGTTGGATAGATTTTCTTCATTCCCTGACCTAGTGACGACTAACATGATAAAAAAATTGGGCCCCACACAATCGCAACAGCACACATAGGAATTACTGGTGTCAGAGATTTAACTACGCAGAGGCGAATGACCAAAACAACCAAGGTTTTTGATGCTAGAAGATAACTCATGTTCGGACGCCGTCACTCTTTGATGTATAATAGGTATCTGCTCCTCTTGTCCTAATCCAACTCCTCATTTAATGTTCTATACTCCTACCCTCGCTATGCACTATGAGAGAAGACAACCATCAACAGTCCCTTACCAGCTCAGCCAATCCCCACCTGACACCTCGAAGGTGAATCATCACGTGGTCCCACTGTAGACAAACCAATGGCATCTAATCAGACAGTAGGTGCATGATCGCATGGGGAGAGAATATTCCATGTGATCACATGCCAGCCATTGATCAAAATCTCTAACGCAAGCCCCGCTGACAACACTCCACCTCTTTATTTCCTTCAGCCAATAGGGGTGCGCCATTTATGCATACATGTCACCATGGACCCACAGTTTAAAACCCTACACCGCAAAGAAGAATCAACAGCTGGCGTGATTTCGCATAGCTCTGACAAATCCCTTGCGCTTTAGTGACCACCGTTGATGCTCTAACATGTGAAGACTGTCTGACTTATCCGGAAACCAGGCCCCACCCTTGAGCTTTGGCAGTGAAGGAAAACTCCCATTCGCTGGATAGACTTTCTTCATTCCCTGACCTAGCGACGACTAACATGATAAAAATTGGGCCCCACACAATCACAGCAGCACACATAGGATTTGCTGGTGTCAGAGGTTTAACTGCGTAGAGGCAAACGACTGAAAACAACCAAGGTTTTTGACGCTAGAAGATAACTCATGTCGGGATGCCGACACTCTTCGATGTACAATAGGTATCTGCTCCTCTTGTCTTAATCCAACTCCTCATTTAATGTTCTAAACTCCTACACTCGCTATGTGCTATGAGAAAAGACGTCGGTCTTATCACCACAAGGAGCTGTTCTGGCAACTTCTGAGGCAAAAATATATCAGGACCTGATTTGACCATTTTGATTTAGTGGTTAGATTCAGTGAGCTCCGTTGAAACTCCGCTGATGTTGGATAGAATTTTCAAATTTGTTCCTCTAGCTGCCAGGTCAGCCAGCTCATCCACTTCAGTGTTTCCTTCTCTAAAAGTATGGTTAATGGTTTTCGACTCAAAATTATCCATTAACTATAAGATTACCTCTAAAACTGCCATAAGACGCCAATTTGGGGTTGATCTGACTTTGATTGCATTGATGGTAATCAGCAAGTCTCCCTCAATTTCAAGCTTTGAGATCCCTACTTCCCGAGCTAGTATCAGTCCAGACAATAGTGCTTTAAATTCTGCCATATTGTTGGTATCTTTGGGTAATGGTATAGCTTGTTTGGCAATCACATTCCCAGTCGTAGAGTGTATGATGCATCCCGCTCCTGAGGGGCCTAGGTTACCTTTAGAAGCTCCATCAAAATTTAATTTGTACCATCCAATTGGGGGGGGGGGGGTTTCCAGACACATGCCTTCCTTAGTTCTTGATTTCTTCTATTTCCTCTGCCTATGGTGATTGGAGTTTTTAACCCAAACCAATTTTTTGTCATCTGATCATCCCAACTGGTAAAGAATTTGTGTTGTGCTGATTGAGTTTGGATCTGGGAATTCATTACCTCAACTATGGCTGCCTCCAATTTGTCAATTATATTTTCAAATTTCAAAAATTTATCTTGGAATAATCTTCTATTCCTTTCTTTCCAAATCTCCCAAATCAGAATTGATGGAGAGATCATCCAAAGATTATTGAATAAACTTCCTCCCATGATTTGTGGCCATGATATCAAAAGTTGGAGTAAATTATTTAGGGGGGCTGATGACCATCCTAATCTTGAATAAAGCTAGTACCAACAATCTTTAGCAAAGGGATAGGATAATAATAGATGATTTACGTCCTCTTCATTCTTAAAACACATAATGCATCTGGATGGACCCTGATATCCCATCTTAATAAATTTATTCTGCAGTTAAAATTCTACCCTGGGATGCCGCCCACAAAAATAACTCAGCTTTTGGTAGTCCAACCTTGTTCCAACATAATTGTGCTGGGATCTCTTCTATTTTGGATGTGGATGATTTGGCTATTAGATTGTAACCCTCTTTAACACTGTAGGATCCTGATTTTGCCCCATTCCAAATGATTTCATCTTTTCCTTGTTTGAGAAGAAAGGGCCTATCTTTGATCAATGTTTTGAGCTTATCTACCTCTCTTGTATCTAATTGAAGTGATGAGAAGTCTTTCCACTCCCAAGACCCATATATAGCAGCAGAGGATGAAGGGATGATATACTCAGTGAGATATGGTCCCTAGGATGAAGTACAAATATTGCTGATCTGATTGGGGCCTAACTGTGAATTGATGGTTGGATGTCCATCCCAAGAGTCTTCCCAGAATCTTGCTTCCTTTCCATCTTTGATATTCCAAGATATGTTATTGTCAATAATATGTCTTGACTTAGCTATGAAGTTCCATATTCTCGAGCCTTTTGGGAACTCTTTAATTCTGACTATATCTTCCTTCTTAAAGTTGCCTAAATATTTAGCTCTGAGAATTCTAGTCCATTTGAGATCCTGATTATTCACTATTTTCCAATAAAGCTTTGCACCTAGAGCTTGGTTCTGCCATAATTGATTTTTAATGCCAGTGCCACCTGAAGATTTCAGTTTACATATTTTATCCCATGAGATTAATGCAAATTTCCTCTTAGTATCTGTACCCTGCCAAAAACATTTCCTAAGTTTCTTCACCATATCCATATATCCCTCTGTGGTAAGTGAAAGGCAAGACATTAGGTATATTGGTATTTCTGATAATGTTGCTTTGATCATGACTAATCTCCCAGCCCAAGATAGCCATCTGGTTTTCCAATTATCCATCTTCCTGTCCATCTTTTCATTGAGAGGTTTCCAAACTGATCCTATTCTGAGGGACTTGTTAATCGGGATGCCCAGGTATGGACATGGGAGAGAGCCTGATTTACATTCTAGAATTTTAACAATTTTCTATTGGATTTTCTTTTTTGTGTGGAATAAGAAGACCACTGATTTCTCTTTATTGACTAGTTTCCCTGAAGCTTGTCCATAGTGATCTAGTATCTTGGAAATCTACTTAGCTTCCTGGATACTCCCCTGACCCATGAGAATAATGTCATCTGCAAATTGTTGATGAGTAACTGGTCGAATGGATGAGGATATTGTAATGCCATTGATTAGGTTTTGATCCTACAAACTGATCATACTTCTCCCTAATGCCTCGGCCATAATTATGTATAAAAATGGTGATAATGGATCTCCTTGTCTGATGCCATTAGAGCCTTCAAAGAAGCCTTGTGGTGATCCATTCACCAAGACAGAGAATTTAGGAGTTGAAATACAATAAAATATCAAATTGATCCATGCTTTAGAAAACCCAAATCACTCCATACATTTAATCAAGAATCTCCAATTGACCTTGTCATAGGCTTTCTTGATATCCAATTTTATAATCATGCTAGATTGCTTATTATGCTGGATAGAATGTATCGCTTCTTGGGCTATGATTATCCCATCTAGAATTGATCTACCCGGGACAAAATCGGTCTGTTCCTCCCCAATTAGTTTAACTAAGACCTTTTTTAGTCTATTTGCTAGAGCTTTAGAGAGAATTTTGTAAATTGTGTTACAGAGAACAATTGGTCTGAATTCATCCAAATTAATGACTTGTTCTTTTTTAGGTATTAACACTATGAAAGTATTGTTGATTTTAGTTAGAAATATACCTGAAGCTCTTGTGGCCTCCAAAGCATCAGTGAGGTCTTTTGATGCAGGAGCATCCTGGGTGTAAGAGCAATCTTGCATCACCCAAAAATATTTCTATTTTTTATATTCAGTAAGGGCTATTTTGTGCAGAGCTGCTATTTATGGAAAGTTACTATTTTTGGTAATTTTCGTATGTGCTCAGAATGATCTGATTTCTTTCTTGGAGGTTCATTTTGGTCATATAAGTCTGCCAGTAAAGTTTCATTTCCAGATCAAGTGTATATTGGAAGATATTGAAGATTTTCGGTATTGGCAGCAGGGTACAGAAACTTTGAACTCAGTTTTGAAGGCTTTAGAGGCCCTAGATGAGGTTGAAAATTTGGGTGACGGGCGCTTGCGCGGATCAAGCCTGTAGAGTGCTTCGTGGCGTTTCCGAAATGGGGTTATGGTAGCCGAGCGGGTCAACTGGTGATGACTTATGGTCTTCGGAAGTTGGGCCACCTGAAATGGCAAAAAATAATTTTCTTCAAAATTTCTGTTCGGGTTTCAAAGGTTATCTTGAGCCGACTATGATGTAATAAAATATAAAATAAAATAATTCTAAGTTTGGTCGGCCTTATTGGCTAAAATTCTGGAACCTTCCCAGGCGGTGAAAATTGCCTATATAAGGAAGGCTGTATTATTGTCTTAGGCAGTTGAGAATAGTTCTGGGGTAGTAGATCTGGGTAATAATTCGAGGCTTTGTCCTACAGAATATTGTAAGGGGATGCCCATGTGGCTTTGCATATTGTAATTCTGAAAGTTTGTAATTCCACATTTGTGGAGATAATAAGAAGCCAATTTTCTGTTCTTGCATATTACTGTTGTTGTTTCTCTATTTCTGTTATGTGTTTGTGGTATTAAGGGGAGCACCCTTCATCATCTTTGCCCAAAATGCTCCAGCAATGAAGGAAGAAGCTTGGAGGAAAGCCATCCGGTCCTGGAGCTTTGTTTGGAGCCATTTGGGAGATAGTATGCCAGATTTCTTCTTCCTGAAAGGGTCTAGATAGCATTTGATTATCTGCATCAGTAATGATATTTGGGATGTTTTCCAATAACCCTTGTTGAATCCTCAAGGGAGATGAGATAGAACAATTGAGAAGCTGAGAGTGATATCTGGTGATTTCTTTGATGATCTCCTTCTGATCCTCCAATATAGAGCTAGCAGCATCCTTGATTTGAGAAATCCTATTAATGCCTCTTCTTTGTTTTGTACTTGAGTGAAAATTTTTTGTATTCTTGTCTCCTTCAGCTAGCCAAAACTCTCTAGATTTTTGTTTCCAGTATATTTCTTCTTTAGCTAGGATATCTTCCCAATCCCTTAAGAGAGATTTTTCTTCTAAGTAACTATCATGGTCCAATCCTGATTGCATTATTTTTAGATTCAGATTCTCCAATTTTTGTTCAATCTCCAATTTTGATGCAAAGATGTCATTAAAATGAGTTCTATTCCATATGAGAAGGTTTTGCTTGATGTATTTCAGTTTGGAGACAAAGCAAAATAACTTAGAACCTTCAACTTTGAAATCCTTCCACCATTCATCTATGAGCTCCAAGAAATTCTCCTCTTTAAGCCACATATTTTCAAATTTAAAAGTACATCCCAAGGGTCTGTTGGCCTCGAGAATGTTAAGCTGAATAGGGAAGTGATCAGATCCTAAAATTGGAGTGATAGAGGCTTTTAAGTCAAAAGGGAATTCTGTAAGGTCTCCTTTAAATAGAAAATGATCTAGTTTTTCTGAGATGTTGCATATGCCCATTCTTCGGTTTGACCATGTGAAGGAGCCATTTTGCAGCTCCACCTCCATAAGACTCTCTTTTTGTAACCAATCCCTGAAATCATTCTGTGACTGAGAGGTTCTTAGAGATCTCCCTAGTTTATCTGATGCATGAACTATAGCATTGAAATCAACCCCCACTATAAAGTTGTCCTCTGGCCATTGAGCAAAGCAATTAGAGATTTTTGTCCATAATTCTACCTTCTTCTTGTGTGAGATGGGGCCATATACATTCATTGTATGAATATTTAATTGGATTTGGTGCTAATTAGGTTCCCAGCTATCCAATTTGGTCCATGATCCATTGGGATGAAAGAAGAAAACCTGGGATTCCATAGAACCGATAAGCCACCTAAGGATCCTATTGTATCAACACTATGAACCTTCCAATCTCCTAAATTCTTGGCAAAGATTTCCAATTGCTCTTTATCCATCTTTGTTTCCTGTAGTAGAACTAATTCTGCTTTAGATGTTATGATGCAGCATTTTACCAAACACTATTTGTTAGGGGCATTAAATCCCCTAACATTCCAGGAGATGATTCTCATTGCAACTTGGGAAGGAACTTCCACTTCCCTACATTAATGTATGATGTTATTTTGGTTTGATCTGATTCCTCACCAGCTTCCTTCCTGAGTGATGCATTAGATCTCCTTCCTCTCCCCTGCTTTTTGATCTTTCCACAATCCATGTGACAATCTAGAATAGATTGCACTAGTCCTAGGCTATTGCATTTTGGTGAAAAATCTTGTTAGTGATCTTCCTTTGATTCTTCTTGGGTGAGCACTGAGATGTCTATTAGTCTTTCTTCATCCTCAATAAAATCCTCATCTAGAAGCCTTTCCACATATGCTAACTTCTGAGAATCCCCGATTGGTTGTTCTAATGTTGTATCACCAAAAGGATCATAAACTGCCTAAAGTTTTGGGGGGATTTGTGTTTCCTCATACTCTTGAAAAAGTATACCTCTATCCGATTGTAGAATATTAATACTAAGGTGATCCATATTTTCTTCTAATGGTTTGAGATTAATTAACCCTCCTTTGACTCTAAATGTGGATGAGGTTTTCTCCATTTGAGGGGCTAGCAACTTAGTGATCTCTTTTTGTTCTTTGAGTCTCAGTCTGTAAGATGTTCTCCATCCTGAGTAAGAAGAAGACAGTGAATCAGGAGTTTAAAGGTTAACCCCTTGAAAGGTTGGTGAAGAAGATGTTGTGGCCAGACTTTTTGTTTTGGTTGAGGCTTTGAGGTCACATTACTTAATCTTAAGAATGTCATCTTCTTCTATTGCTTCTTCTGCATTTAAGTTTTCCTTTTCTAAATCATTTGAGGACCCCGGCTTCTCCAACAGCATCTCCAATGGCTGCAGGGGTCGATCTGAAGATTCCTCCTCGCTCATAACTTGATCTGCTATTTCCTCTATCAAATCCGATTGGACTTCCGATACCCATTGAAGAATGATTTGCTGTAAAGTTAAAGGATTGAATCTGAAAGGCTTCAAGAAGATGGTCTTATGCAAGGGAAAAAGTGAAGATGCTTCGGGAAAACATTGAAAACCTAGAATCAAGGGAGAAATATGAGGCAGCGCTGAGTCCTAAAGACTCTTAAATGAAAGAGTATCCTGGCAACTAATGGAAGCCTTGTCTAGGTAAGTTATTGCAAGACCATGTTGATGGGGTTGTTTTGCAAACCTGTGCATGACCCAACCTAACACTCGGATAAAAGACTCCAAGACCGTTGACTCTTCCCAGCTTGAATGGTCTCCTTGAACATTGTGGTTCTGCGATAGTTCTGAAACTTCTGTAACTTTTGAATGTAAGTCTTCGGTCATCTCCATTCCTTGATGAGAAAATGAGAGATTGGTATAAGCTTCTTGATCTCTTTCCAAACCTGAATGGAACTCCCTGATTATTTTATCCACCTCCATCTCTTGGTGTCTTTTCTTAGATATGAGAAGATTCTCAACCCCTTGGGTAATGAGTTGAATCCAAATTCATTGTTTTGAAATAATTTTAATTGAAGCAGGGAATTCCTGTTCTAGACTTGCAAGCAAACATATCTTCACAGAAGCAGAAGAGCAGTCTATGTGATGGTTGAGATAAATTCCTATTTTATTAGCCAGGATATGAATGATCTCTTTTCCTCTGTATTCCATAGGTAAGTTTTGTAGTGTGATCCACTTGGGTATGAACCTGATGACATTATCCTTGCTATTGAAGTTGGGCATCTAGTATTACATATGTAGACCCTGTGATTTGTAGAACCATTTTTTGTTTCAAAAAACCTTGTCTCGAGACAATTTATCCTCAAAAATGACCAGAAAATATCCTAGTTCATTATCTAAAGAGTAAATCTGGATAGAATTCGACTAGTTTGTTGATACCCAACTGTGGAATACACCATATTCCATGTTGATTTCCCAGAATTTGCAAATGATTGCATATTTGAAGAGGTATGCCTTCCTCTCAGCTAGCATTTCCTCCGGAAAGGTGATCGAAGGAGTTTGGTCCCTTGATGATACTGGCTTCTCCATTGCAATATGTAAAGAGTCTACCTTATTGCCTTCCCCATTCTGGTCCAATGGAGCTTCGTTGAATCCCTTTCGGGTATCATCCTTGTGGATTGGTCTCCAAATCTGAAACCATTTTTTAGAAGTTCCCCAACTCTGGGGATTCTGGTTCATGTTCCCTAATAGGGCAAGTCTTCTTCTATGAATCTTCCAATAAGTGTCCGTCCAAGCTTTTTTTGGCAGAGGAGGATTGATTGGAATGCCCCTTGAAGATGTTGGGAATATGGGTATTAAGTTGGGATTCAGAGTATTGTCTCTCCCTGATGCAAGGTTGAACCCAGTTTTTGAAAACTTAAAAAAAGACCCATTTTTATTATGGGATCCCCTATGCAGATGGAACTCTGTTTTATTATGTTGGAGTGGTTGAGTTCTGATGTATTGATGAGAGTGACATACTTGGGAGATTCCCTACTTGTCGCAGTCTGCATTCCAATTCTTCTCCCGGATGTGAGGCCATCGACTTCTCTGGTCTGTTTCCTTCTTCCTTTCTGAGGGCCATTTTCCCTTCCATCTCTGGTATCTTTTCTCCTCATGGAAACTGTTAGTATATTTGCAGAAGCTTGCAACAGTTTGCATTCCAATACTTGATCACCCTTTACTCTTATTCTTATGGTAGTACAAAATATACAAACATAATTTTCTTTATGGAATCTTTCAAGTGATCTAGGAAACATATTACCAGACATTGAATCATTATTGAGAGATGTAATCTCATCAAATGATACTCTGTTATTCCTGACTTGCAACTGTTGGTAGATTCACTATTTTTCCAATTGTGACTGTTCTATCTGCAAATAACAATACAATAAATGGATTTTAGGACTACTCTGTGTACTTAAATCATAATCTACATAACCTGCCATTTGACTAACCTCCATCACGGAGTGTAAACCTTCCAAGTTGTGGAATATCAGAGAACTTTTCAACACAAATTGAAGCCTTGACCTAAAAGTTTGATAATAAAAATGTTAAATAATAATCACAATTCCATTAAAGAAATGATAATAACTAATAAGTAATATGCTATTTGACTGAAAACTTAAGTACCTGAACACGGCACACCACAACTGAACCACTTTTAACAAAAAGGACCTTCTTCTTTATTGGTTTTTTGGTCTTCAGATCAATTTGATGGAACAATTCCATAATCTTACATTTCTCCACAATGGAGTGTATATGCAATAAAGCTTTATAGCCAGGGGCGAATATTGCCTGGAAAATCATATATTTCAAAATACCAGACAGAAACAACTATAAAATCAGCATAGCATTAATTAAACAACAAATATAAGTTCATAGCTGTAAACACAACAAAACAAAAATTTCACTTACTATAGTGAGGAAATACAGATAAAACCATAAATATTTATAATGCCTAAAAGCAAATTATATAAATTTTTAAGTACCTTATCGTCCAGTTGTTCCAGTATCTGTAAGTGAGCATCAAACTCGACAACAGAAGGGACGGGTCTTGCTGCAAAATGCAACCATGTCTTCTATAAAAAAAAATTCACCATCCATACTTTACTTCATGCTTACGTAGAAACTAATTATCAAGAAAAAACCTTCAAAATGCAATTTGCTGCTATGCTTCTAAAATTCAATAGTAAACAGATCTATGATCGACGTGACAGACATCGTAGTCTGCTTCAAAAGGAAAAAGAAAAGTTTTAAAACAAATGGGATGAAAAAAATTTCACACATTCTTCAGTAAAAGATAATGTGTGCTTAACATAGATTGGTGTATGCATTTACATTTCCAACACTCAAAAGCAGAGCTTTATATTGTATGAATATGATAGCAAGCACCCTATAAGCATGAAGCTCCATACTTCATGCAAAGAAATTTGCTTTTGATGTGAAAATTTTCAATTCGTTTTTTTCCAAATCAAAGCATTTTCATCACAGGCACTTTTATAAAGGCAATTTTACACATCAAACTGTTCAATCCAACAAGCAAGGCTTGCAGCATACAAAGGTCTGGATGAAGCACCCAAGCGCCCAAGTACCCTTGAAGTCCCCAAGCACCCATGACATCCCCAAGCACCATAGACGTCCACAAGCACCCAAGAGGTGCAGCGGCAGGTGTGGTCGCGGTGCGGCAACACTTGGGCGGCAGCGGGAGTACTTGGGTACTCCAAGTACCCGTCCTAGGGGCATCCCCACACCAGGTAATCCTGGGTTTTGGGCCGGGTGCATGGCCCCGGGTTTCATTGTAAAAATCACGATTTTTTTGACAAAATCGTGAAAAACAGCAACCCTCAAACACTAGAATAGAGAGCCCTTTCAGATCTAAAAGGAAATCTACAGAAACATACAAAATAGTCAGGTCGGAGGTCTGAGGCTACAACTTTTTTGAAAAAAAATGGCCAAATAACAGAAAACCCAAGACAAAGAAAACCACAATTTCTGTGGAAAATCGTGCAAAACACTCCATTGCTTTAGAAAAATGTCAATACCCACAATTTTGTGAAAAAATCATGCAAAAACTCAATACTTTTGCAGAAATGCCATTCACCCTAGAAATGCTAGGTGCAAACCAGAAAACCACGATTTATAGAAATAAATCATCAAAAATGAACAGCACAGATATGACCATGATTTTGAAGAAAATCCACGACTTGCAGAAATAACTTCAACGGTTTTTATCAAAAATTCTTTCAAAAACTTTTCTGCTAATGATGTTTATCAAAGAAAAAACTCGACACATGAACTCAGAAAACCCCTCGATCTGAAAAACATGAACTTTGCAAAAGAATTAAGACTCACAGGCAATTTTTCCAAGGTCAAAGACAACCAATTTTTAGAAAGAAGAAATCTGCCTAATTAAAAGCTATTGCTCTGATGTCATGAAATGATAATCAACTGTTGTATTAAACAAAGGAGAGGGATACTCCTTATATAAGCAAGGACAAGAAGATATTTCCATAACAAATAATCCCATAAGCCCAATATGTGTCTCAATTGGCACTGACCTCAAGAACTTCTAGGGTTGTGTATTTCTTTGCCCTTTTGATGGATGATTTCAGAAATTGACGTTTTGTCTTAATTCCTTTCTAGGGGTTACACATCCACCAAGAATACCTTGATCAAATTCAATACTCACAAACAATGTTTTTAATCTGATTCTTCCTTGATTTGCTGAAAGTAAATCAGGTATGTGAAAATATATTAACTAGAAATAAACCTAATCTTTCACTTGCTGTTGTATATAACTGAATTGCCTTAAGGAGGCCACTTCTCACTTAGTACGACCCAAATATGAAAGAACTTAGAAAAGAAATATTCGATACCTGACGTCCTTATCTGCTCGGCATCCAATATAGATATATGTTATAGACTATTTATTGATATGGACTGATATAAAGAGGGGAATATAACTGGAAAACATAATTGAGTGATTTTGAAGTGGCATCAATTAACATGCCATAAGAAAGAACGGTTGCATCTCTTACTGACGAAAGGACATATCCCTTCCAAACAACGTCAACAAATCATATTTGGTTGATCACACCTCTCCATATTGCTGTTGTAACTATCTCTAAATATCGATTAGTCATCCTCATTAATCATGGCAGTTACGATAACCAATTGCTGTCATAGTTTGTCTATACATCGTCTCTAATCGAAGACTGAGTCAAGTCTTATGATACTTTGGTATATGATACTTAGATGCCCTAGCGAATCATCTTCATAGCAAATGCATTGTCTCTTCTGTTGTCACTCAATAGGCAATTCAGATTTTTACTTAACTGATTATGTGTCTTCTCTTGACAAGACAGGATCTCAAGACATGTCACTTCCATATTAGCCATTTATCAGCTGCTGGCCACAAGATGGCTGTGGTAGAGTCTTAATCGCTGCCAGATGTTTGGTGCTCCAGATTCCTCTCGGTAATCATGTTCGTTGATATGGACTGGTTGAGCTACTGCAGTCTGTTATGAGCTCTCATTATGTCGTTTCCATGGAAGAAGGAAAGACTCACGTATGTGGAAGATCTGTGCTTAAGCCGTTCAAGAATCTCATCTGTTTAGACATTGCTCTATGTTTTCTATATCACTGTCCAAGAGTAAATTCCTTTCATTCTAGTCACCCAGTATAATCCAAATAGTCAGCACTGTTGAATATGCACCTTAAGCTTTCTCAGTTACTTAAATTGATTTATATTTGCTTATTAAGGTTAATATTTTAATTTTATTACTTTATTACTAGATCTATTGTTTATTTATATTGTAATTACTATTTATTTGTTTGTTTCAATATTATTATCTGCTTATAATATAATTAAATTATATAATTCATCTGTTTTGTATGTTAATATTATTATTTATTAGTTTAATAAAAATCATAGCCCGTTAATGGGCTCTCTCGAGTTGATCTGTTTCGACAAAAAGGGGATGATGTTGTTTGGGTATCCCCTCTTGATGGGTGGGTGAACATCGAAGGGAAACCCGAGCCTTTCTAGAGCTAGCTGTGTTGCAAGAGATAGTGCAGGGCACATCCTTGGAACTGAATCCAAAAGATTGGAGGATGGGACTAATAATGAAGCAGAGGTCAAAGCCACACTACTGGCTGTTGATTTGGCCAAGCCATTGAAGGTGGAACTACTTCACATGGAAGGTGATTCTCAGATAATTGTGAATGCAATCTCCACAGGCAAATCCCAGGTTTGGAACATAGACAAGACCATAACCATAATCAGGAGGAATTGGCCAAATTTGACAATTTCAAAATTTCCCATATATACCATGAAGGGAACATTGTTGCTAACCCACTTTCCAAGTTGACAACACAAGTGCCACCCCAGCACCTTGGTGGATGATGACGTAGTTTGGTTACCCGTGGATGTGACTCGACTGCAATGTCATGATTGCATGTATTGGTTTTGACCAAATGGACCGAAGATGTGGCTTGTGTACAGAACGCAAAATAAATTTTTGAAAGGTGGTGAGATTCTCGAGAAATTTCGAAGGATGGTGAGTAAATGCACAACCATACGAGCATTTGCTTCTTCAAAAAGCTTCAAACGGCTTGGCTTTTGCATTAGAGTTGGGAGAAATTTACAGAGCAGGTAGACAATGGAGGCCAGCTTCAATCTCGGTACCACCAAACAGCAGATGGCGTTTTGGGTGGAAGTAACGTAGGAGAAACTCAAAAATGTGTTCACAACTGATGACCCCTTCTTCCTCACGATGGTGCGAGGGTTGTTTGGCATCAACTCCCTGGAAGCAGAATACAAATGGAGGATCGATACCAATATATCCTCCCTGTTTTGCGCATGGGAGCTTGAATTCAGCAACATTGTGATGGTCCGCAGACTGGTGACAAGGTGTGTAGGCGAAGAGTGGAGGCAAAATCTTGAAACATTCCTCAACATTGCTGAACCAGGGATAGGATTTCGTAGTCAGAGGAATTTGGATCCATGTCCCAGGGTACCTGGTTCATCTTCATCCATTTTTGTTTTACCACGCTCCTCAAAATAGGGTTGCAAGGAAAACCGAAGCCAGGGACATATATCGAGTAATGTGCCAGTATACGAAGAATTGTTAGCATGTGATTGCCTCTGGCTTGGACAAGGAAAACTTTGACAAAACCACTCTCACACACCAAATTGCAGACTATTGGAGGGCTCCACAAGCTGGCCATGGAGTGGTGCAACGCAAGAGGAGGACTGGACCAAGAAGGGGCCATAGGGGACGCGGGCGAGCTGCACGGCGAGGTGGTGGTCGAAGGGAGCAAAATGGAGGACTGCAACAGCACAGAGATAGTGGAGGTGCAGACATGAACCAGGCACGGAGTGTGGTACCTAAAGACCCAGGTCCCTCAAACCTTCCTGTGTAGTCCAATTTGGTCTTTTGTTTGTTTTTTGAATATTGCAGAACTTTGTATATGGTGGTAGATCCTGATTTTGCTATTGGGTGCCGAGTCACAATCTTGTTTTTTGAAGATATATGACTGCTGATAGCCAACATGTAAGATTTAGTAGCCATAGGTGGATTTTGGCTTGGGGAATTGGAGACATTCTTTTTTGGTTGACAGTTCAAACTTTCAGACTGTGATACTCGATGTAAAACATAAATTATTATAAATAAATTAAGCTATTTACCTATAAAAAAAATAAAAAATAAAAACCATCTATTTAATTATTACTTATTATTAAATCCTATTTCAAAACTAAAACATCACAATTAGGGTTTTAAACGGGGGACATGACAACTTCACTACCTTTAAAATAGTGGATAACTAAGAAAAACAATCATCTGTAGATTAAATGCCAATTGAAACCAAATAGATATGGCTAGAAGCTTAAAAATACTTAAAACAGTGTCACAGTCAACAAGACAACCAAGAAACTGTTCTTGATATTCTGAATCAGCCAAATAAAAGGTTTCAAAATTAAAAATTAAATAACGATTCATCATACCGGAACGGACCCTTTGGATCCCTGTAAGGCAATTCAACAGCATCCAAAGCTTCAAAAAGGCAAGGTCCATCCCACCAACGGCATGTACTCTTGTCTACCCTCTCTCTCAAATTAATTCAATAACGACCAGAAACTGGGATAAACTGCACATCTGAAACATTCTAAGCATTTTAGCTTCATGAAACATCAAATAAAATATCAGAAAGCTGGTCTGTATATTCTCAGCTAAAGACTGAAGAAAATGAAAGATGAATAAACGTAGTGCTCCCTAAGTACACAAGCCGGAATCTACTTGGGCACCACGCCATTAAGTGGCATGTTGGGGATTCAAGGAAGGAGACTGAACATTCCCTCCCCAAATTGTCTGGCCTGGAAAACAAAAAAGGTCTGTTGGCTTTATGGGTCACAAAAGGCCCTACGACAAAAGATTTGCAGTTTTAACATCCAAAACCTCTGTGACATATTCATCTTGTGATTTTGACATTTGCACTCAGAAATTTTACAGTTTACTTTTACAAGCAAGAAGTGAAAGTAAAACTGATAAAAGAGGAAAAACAAGAAAAAAGGGAAGAAGACGTGAAATTACTCTTGGGTAGCTTCTTTCCACTTTAGGCTATTTTGAATTTTAGTTTTTACATATTAGCTTTTTAACATCATTGTTCTGGCTTTCTAAAAATTTCAGACATTCAAAATTAGAGAGAATGGAATCGTCTTGTGTGATTTACCTTTCTTTATATTGTAACCGCAAACCTTGAAGAACGGAACTGTCTTCTTTTCTATCTCATCAAACCTAAAAAATGTAGGGCATGAAGTTACTTCTCCATTTATTGCAAGGCCAAAAAGGCCAAACATGAAATGATGCATATGCTCTTGTACCTCTCTTTAGACCACTGGACAGAAGCATCATCCATCTTATTAACTACCACCAACAATTTACAAACACCCAATGTTTTTGCCAATATAGCATGCTCCCTTGTCTGCCCCCCTCTTTCAAAACCAGTTTCAAACTCATCCTTGCGAGCAGAAATTACCTATGTTTTGGCCCAAACAGATAGTTAGGATTGTAAAACATCATTTACCTTGTGTACCTGTAGAGCTGAATATATATAGATATATATATATCCCCACAAATTCATACCAGAACTCCCACATCTGCATGTGATGCACCACTGATCAATTTTGGTACATAGTTTTTGTGACCCTGCACAATGCCAAATATTATCGTCTATAAATTAAAACATTCATTATATGTTCAATTGTAAACTATATAATAGCAAAAATAAAGCAATGACAAGAAACTCTTAAAACATTGAAAAATGGAATTTAATATGATTTATAAATTAATAACTAATTACATTTAAGTCTATTCGATGAGGAAAAAACTTTACATAATATAAATAATTAATTCAAAGTTCTCATTTGTGGCAGTTAATAAAAAAAATTCTCATGCACCTAGACTTCAATCATCTTATCAATCTTCATCATATTATAATAACATTAGATTTGATTTACCTTATCATTCTAATCAACTAGGCATGTTTATACACATCCCCTGCCAAATTATTATCATCCATAAAAGTGCCCTCAAGTCAAAATTGAAGTGGATAATATTCTCAGAAACCCAACATGTGGTCTCAAAAGTTTCAACGAATTAAGGTTTCAATATTGATTTTGTATTGAATTGTTCTTTACTTTATGTTTATTGTCTTCAACACAATTTTTGTTGTAGTCAGTTATATATTGAATATAGTGTATTCCTTAAAAACTCTAGGGGAGAGAACCACCTATAGTGGAGCACTCTAACTTTGTATATCTCCAAATACTATGTGGGTATTCCAGATCGCTCTCAGTTTTGTACAACTCACTTGTCAACTCCACTTCTTATAAAATTAGGTTTCAGGTCTAAATGCTCAAATTTGAGGCCACATCAGCATGCTTTTTGTTGGAGTCCAAAATGATTCCAAAAAGAAGTAAGACTAATTGTACACCAAGTCATATTTTATGGTGCACTGATGTGACATCAAATAAATAGTTGATATTAGAAACTAGGGAATAATTTCTAAGGATAAGTTGAATATCATACAGTATTTAAATGGCCAACTCCTACCACCCACAATGGGACCCACTCCACTACAGGGCCCTCTCCCACCAGGTAAAGTATGTTGATCCTGAGATTCTTCTCCTGCTAAAACTTCTCACCAGCAAATTTTATGCCTATATATACATAATCTCCAGTTGATAGCTAAAAGAATGTGAATTGATACAAAGTTTATGCGATCAATGAAGATTGTGACTGCACACTTCTACCTTAGGATATGTTTGATGAGCTTTTAAAGATATTTTGTTGCAATGAGAACGTTAAAAAGAACACGAAGAATAAACAACCCGTGTAATCTTAATTATAGAATTGCAATAATTATTAAATTTGTAGAACATATCTTATTCTCCTTTCCTACTTGCTTCCTCTGTAAGATCCAATGGTGTTGTACACTATATCTATGCAAAGTCCAACTACCAAACAATTAGAAGCACTAATCTTGTTACATAGATTCTTTTGTTTGCCATTCTCTATGATTTCGAAATCCCTCCCTTCGTACTAAGCATTTGTATGCAGTTTTATTTGTTAATCTTGTAATTTTCACATCAACACTAGACTCTTTTGTCACAATGAGTAAACATGGGGCTAGAAAAACATGGCCACTATTAGAAGGTTTCAAGGTCATATTCAAATGTAAGGAAATGTTCCACATTTGATTCTGGAATTGCTTATCCTTTTTTCAATATATTCTTCAGTGTTGATTCGAATGAAGTGTACTTAGGGTCCTCTTTGCACCATATTATTTAAGTTTACTTAGGGAACCCATACAATACTTACCATTTTATGTCCCATACCATAAGATTATTTATTTTCTACTCAAAATTTATTATAATATTTTCTAATTAAATGTTTAATTATTTTCAGAGTGTTTTAACAATCATATATATATGCGCATGGAGTTTTTTTAAGTAGATATTGCAATTCTTGTTGATTTATATGCACAGTATCGGCTGATATATATGCCCTGTTTGTAATGTTCTGCTTTCAAATTGGGGGCTCATGGCTTTTTGGATTCATTTACCGTAAGACTGTCTCTTTTTGCATCTTGCGATTTGTCTCTGTTAAAATTTTAGTGTATAGGCTCTCGAAATTTTTGAAACAATTCCATTTCTTTTTTCCTGTCAGAATTCCAGTTCATTCAATCTCAGTATTTATTGGCTTTGTAATAATTACTACTGGTTCTCACTTTTTATAAAAAGAAATTAAAATAAATTATATATTGTCTTTTAGAAAAAGAAAAACATAATAAAAATGTTGTTTATATGTATTAAATTCTACTTTTTATGCAATTTCACAATTATAAGAATAGAAATGACATATATGTAAAAGACAATAGAATAGAAATGTTACTAACATATTAGAAAAAATATAGAAATATGACATTTATTGTTGATTTATTTAAAAAATTATGGGTGTTATTTTAGAATTTCAAATAATTTGCATGCAAAAAGGGAAAAAAAATATAGAAATGGTGCTTATATATCTATATTTATTTACCAACATAATGCATACATAGTACATAATATAAGCATATCTATCAACATATATTATAAGCATCTTATTCACTTACCATTATATTCTTCAAATGAAAATTGGTTTTAGATTTGTTTAATTATTCAAATTCAAATAATACACATGCTGGCTTAATTTCTTTCACATTTATTATAAATTGAACCATAATTAATTATTAATTGAAACATAATTAATTATAATTTCTTTGAAAAATTTTATTTAAGAGGGATTTTTTTGGATGGTTTTCTATAAGATCCATCTCTCTTTTTAAAATAGACATCTCTGTTTATTTTAGTAAATATAATTCTAATCAAAGCTCTAACCATAATCATAATTCAAACCCTAAATCCTAACCTTGACTATTAATACAAACCAATATCCTAATCCTATGCTTAATCCTTATCCTAAACCCTAACCCTAACCCTAACCCTAATCATACATGCTAAAAGACAATAGAATAGAAATGTTACTAACATATTAGAAAAAAAATATAGAAAGATGGCATTTATATCTAGATTTTAGTTCTTAATTTATTGTTGACTTATTTTTAAATCAAATGATTTGCATGCAAAAAGGAAAAAAATATTAGAAACAGTGCTTATATATCTATATTTATTTATCAACATAATGCCTACATACTACATAATATAAGCATATCTATCATCATATATTATAAAGCATCTTATTCACTTACCATTATATTCTTCAAATGAAAATTGGTTTTAGATTTTGTTTAACTATTCAAATTCAAATAATACACATGGTAGCATAATTATATATCTTTGTGATTAAATTTTTCTTTCACATTTATAATTAATTGAACCATAATTAATTATTAATTGAAACATATAATTATAATTTGTTTGATATTTTTTTATTTAAGAGGGATTTTTTTAGATGGTTTTCTATAAGATCCATCTCTCTCTTTTGAAAATAGACATCTCTCTAAAATAATCAAAGCTCTAACCATAACCATAATCATAATCATAATTCAAACCCTAAATCCTAACCTTGACTATAATTCTAATACTAAATCATTAACTGCAATCCTCACATTGTTGTAATACAAACCACTATCCTAATCCTAAGCTTAATCCTTATCCTAAACCTTAAACCCTAAGCCTAAGCCTAAGCCTAACCATAATGGTGACTATTATGTAAACCCTTACCACAAACATAATCCTAATCCTAACTCTAAAACTTAATTTTAATCAAAATCCTAAACTTAACCATATATTACTTACCATGATGCACAATCACTAGCTCTAGCCATAATTTTAACTATAATCCTAAACCCTAATTCTAATCATAATCAAAACCTTAACCATCATCCTAATATAATATAATTATATATTAGTGGGCTATTCATAAACCTAACAATAATCCTAACCCTAAGTATTAAACCCTAATCCAAACATTGAAGCCTAACTCTAACCATACCCTTAATCCTAAACAAGATTGTTTAAATCATTCCATAAATCCAAGTATAACCCTAACCATGGTGTAAATCCCCTTATCTTAACCCTATCCTAAATCCTAACCCTAATGCATACCCTTACTGTAACCATAATTACAACCACCATATTAAATTTAAATCTAATCATGATTCTAATATGAAACCCCAACCCAAATCCTAACCCCAATCATAACCCTAATTGTTATCATAACCACAATATTAAACCTAACCCTAACCCTAAAATAATGTAACACTAATTCTAATCAAAACCTTAAGCCTACCCATAAACCTAACCCTAAATTGTAAACCCTCATCCAAATCCTAACCCTTTTCAAAACCCTAACCCTAACTATAGTACTAAACATGAAATAAACTTTTACCTTAACTAATAATCCTAATCCTAAAACCCGAACTTTGATCCTAATCCTAAACACCAAACCCAAACCCTAACCTAACCCTAAACCTAAATCATAATCCTAATTAAAACCCTAAAGATAATCATAATCTTAATTCAATATAATTAAAATAAAAAAATACATTATAATCATAATTTTGACCCTAACCATTAAACTAACCTAAGTAACCATAAATTTACTCCTAACCCTTTCTCAAAACCTAACTATGCCCTTAGCTGTGCTATGTATTTCAACTTCTATTACAGAATGAAGGTGCAGATAAACTTAGATATGAAGTTTCACCACATACAAATTGAGATTGTAGATTTATGTGGTATGGTCAAATGCTATTGTACCATGAGATTCATGATCTTATATCTTGCAGGATGTATTTTTTAAAATCACCATCAGCCCAAACAATAGATATCAAGAAGCACACTCTCTCTGATGAACGCTGCAGTCTAAAGTTTATGAAATTTTCTTAATGGAAAATCTAAAATTAGCTATCACAAGGGGCACACTAGAGGAATGGTTAATTGTTACTCTTAAGTTTGATTACACCCATCACATTCACAGTACACCAAGTCATTCCATCTTTCAGGTTGTTGCAACCGCATATTATGGGGGTGCCTACATTATTTGTTGTGAAGTCTACTCCATCAATTAAAGTTTGTAAAATTCTTCCTGAAAATGTAGAGTTATTACCAGTGCATCCATGGTTAAAAAAATGAAAGTATTCTACGTATTATTTGGACAATATGTTTGCAAAATTTTTAAAAATATTGTAATTTTTTATTTATATCCGATTTTGGATAAGACTATTAAGTAATAAATTGTTAATTGTTGTGATTATATTATGTGTCAAAATTTGTTTTCAATGAATACTTAGTATTCATATTATTAGATGATGTTTCACGAATTATTGCTTCAATGTGTACTAATTATTTGACTAATATAATGGATTAATTCTAAACTCTATAATTTATCATTATCATAATTACAAATATTTGACTCCTTAATCCATTATATTATAAATTATAATCAAAACCCTAACCCCTAACCCTAATTCTCCCTCGTAACCATGACCATAAACCCAATCTTAACACTAATCTCTAACCCCTTATCATAATAATAAATCTAAACCAAACTCTAGCCCTAACACTAACGCTAAATGCTAACCCTAATTCAATGTATTAATTAATCCCTAGATATAATCCCTTTAATTTTCTCACTATATAATATTTACTATTGTCGATTAAACTATATTTTATATTTATATATATAATATATATATATGTGGTGTGTGTGTGTGTGTTGTGTGTCTGTGTGTGTATATATATATATATTATATGTATACATATATATATATATGTATACATATATATGATATATATATACATATATTATATATACATACTATATATAATATATATACAGATATATTATATATACACATATATATATATATAGCACATATATATATATATATATATTATATTTATATATATATATATATATATAGTATATATTTATATATAATATATATATACTATATATATATATATATATATATATATATAATATAGTATATATATATATACATATATATATATACATATAATACATAGATATATACATATATACATAGATATATATATATATGTATATAATTATATATATATGTATATATATATAATATATATATATATAATATATATTATATATATATATATATAGTATATTATATATAATATATATATATATGTATTATATATATGTATATATTATATGTATATATATATGTATATATATATAGTGTATATATTATATATATTATATATATATATTATAGATATATATATATATATATATATATATGTATATATATATGTATATATATATATATATATATATATATAAGGCAAGAGATTATCCTTCTCGAAGGTGCCTATTTTCATAATTATATATATATATAGTATATATATATATATATATATATATATATATATATATATATATATATATATATATATATATATATATATATATATATATATATATATATATATATATATATATTATATATATATATATATATATATATATATATATATATATATATATATATATTTTATTTTATTTTTTTTTAATATTTATTCTTCTAAAAGATTTTGTATTTTATGTTTATAGAATAGTCTTTGCCTCTTAATCAAAGAGATTTCAACCTATAAAAATCATTATAAAAGAATTTTATATTTGAAAAATAATTTTAAATAAATAATTATTATGAAGTTTAGATAAACAAATTCAACATCAAATTAAACATTATTTCTAAAAAAAATCAAATCTATTTAATAAAATAATATAATTATATTTCTTTTGTTTTTCCTTTTCACATTAATTATTCTTTATTTTTTATTTTTAAAAATGTACTAATATAATTTAGTTTAGTTAGTGAGTGTCTATTTTAGTTGTAAAATATAATTTACTATTGAAAATATGTTGTAAAAGTTTATCTATGATTATTTTTCTTATAATTTAATCTATATTTTTTAGAAATAAAATAAGTTTAAAACACTATCTAAGAGAAAGTGTGTGTATATCATTTTTAGTTTTATTAATAAAAAATAAATCAAATAGATAAAAAGTCTAAGTACAATTAAAAAATTTATTTTTAAAAGAAAACCATAATACTCTAATAGATTTACATAAATTAGCACACATCCACCACTCATTATTTTACAATGAATGAAACTATATATACATTTATAATAAGCCGAACATGATATTTATTTCTTAATATATTTTTTCACAAAAAGGGCTCATATTGCTAAAACAAAATTGCCCAATCAAATATGAGAAAATAAATTTTTAAAATTTGTTATGTTAAAAAAATTGCATATCAAATTATGAAATTATTAATAAAATTGAAATAAATTGTTACCTCAATGCCTATAGTTCCAAAAGCCTATGAAGTGCATGTTAATCATACAATTTTTTTTTAGATTTTTTGTTTATATTTTTGTATTACAATAGTTAAATAAGATGTTTTTCAAATTAGCAATTCATCACATCTTAAAAATGGGGAATAAAGAATTGAAAATTAAAGAATTGAAATTTTGAGTGTGAAGCTTTAAATTAAATGATATTTAAATAATTAATTATTTTAAACTATGATCAAATTTAACAAACACAATAAAATCATACAAAAATTAAACAATTATTGCTCAAATGAAAATTATTCTTAAATAATTTTTAATGTAAATTAAATTAATTTTTAGATAAATAAAATAATTTGAAATAGATTTTCTCTAGTTTTTATAAATAAACAAAAAAAAACAAAAAAAAAAATGTTAGATAGGATTAAAAGTAAAATGAAATAACTTTAAAATTAATAAATAAATTGCACGCTAAATTAAAAACTATTAAATATAAATAGTAAACATGGTAAATTTTAATTGGTTCACTCATGTAATAAGACTTCAAATGATTTTGTCCAATGAGATGATTAAAAATTAATTTCTAGATATTAGAAAGTTAAACAATTTGCATCTATACTTTAAAAATGAAAAAGTTATAATGAAATATAAAATAGAATTTATTTTGATTGGTGTAGAACAGTTCATTTAATCACTAGTTAAGATTAAAAACTCAAAAATAGATACAATAGTACTAGCCTACCGGCAAGTACTAATAATAATACAAATTTAAATATGTTTCAATGATTTCTTTGTTGAATAAGGTAGAAACTAATTATACTTTATTTAACTTTTACCCTAATATAATTCTTAAATATATTTATTACAATTTAATATTTAAATATTTTTATTTGTTTATGCGTATTTATATAATATTATATTATAGTTATAATATCCCAAAATCCTAGTTCTAACCTTAACTTTGATGTAAATTCTAAATCTAACCATAGTCCCAAAATTAATCTTAAACCTTAACTTCAACCATAATCCAAACCCTAACCCTGAACTAAACCCCTATCTAAACCCTTTAACCCTAACCCCTAACTCAAACCCTAACACTAAGTCTAAACCTAACCCTAATTATTTCTCTAACTTAAGAATGATGTTAAATATAACTATATAACTAACCAAAACTCTAACTATGATGTAAATTGTAACCTTAACCCTAAACCCTAACTCTAATCCTAACCCTCACCCTAGCCTTAACCATTGTGTAAACCCTAATTGCAACAATAACCTCATCTTAACCCTAAACCGTAATTATATTCCTAACCAAATTGTAATTCTAATCATAACCTTAATCTAAATCCTAATGCAAAACCCTAACCCTAAGCCTAAATATCATGCAAAATGCTAAAACTCACCATAATTCTAACCATAAACTCTAAACCCTAACCATAACCATAACCTAAACACTAACCCTAACCAAAATTGTAACCCTAATCGCAACCGTTTTCTCTAACCTAAGAATGATGCTAAATCTAACTATATCACAATCCAAAACTCTATCCATGGTGTAAACCCTAACCTCGACCATAAACATTAACTACGACTCTAGCCATGTACCCCAAACATAAAACCTAACTATATCATCAACCCAAATCCTATCCCTAATCCTTACCCTAACCTTAGACCCTATTTGTAAACTATATCCTAATCCTCACCCTAATCCCTGCCCTAACTATAAGGTGGTCTAAAAACTAATCCTAACCATAATTCTAATCCTAGCCCTAACCCTACCCCTAATCAAAAGTCCTAACTCTAACCCTAAACATTATATAATTCCTAACACTAACCATAATTCTAGTCGCAACCCTAAAACCCTGACCCTAACTTTAATCCTAATCTTAACCTAAACCCTAACTCTAAGCCCAATCCTAAGCCTAACTATTTATTTAATATAAGAATGATGTTAAAGCTAACTATATCACTAATCCAAAACCTAACCCAGACCCTAATCATGATGTGAACCCTAACCTTGACCCTAAAGCTTAATTCTAATCCTAACTCTTACTCTAACTATACCTAAACCCTAAACCTAACTCTAACCCTAACCATGTTGTAACCCATAACCTCAACCCTAAATATAAACTTTATCCTAACTTTAACCCTATCCAAACCCTAACTAAAACCTAATTTAAACACTCACATTCATCATAATTCTAACCCCAACCCTAATTCCACTTCTAACCTAAACCCTAACCTAGCCATAGTTCTAATGCTCACCCTAGCCATATCCAAAACCCTAATCCTAAATAATAATTATCCCAAAACTAATTTTGGACCCTAACTCTAATCATAATTCAACCCAAAGCCTAAAATAAATTGAACCCCCCTCTAGCCCTAACTATGATGTAAACCTTGATCCTAACCATAATCCTAACCTTAACCCTAACCCTAAAAATAATCCTAACTGTAACTCTATCCGTAACCTAAACCCTAATCTTAACGATGATGTAAAGTGTAACCCTAACCATAACCCAAATATATCTTAGGGTTACTAATCAGTTGCATAATATAGTTAGGGTAACAAGAAATAATAATATTATATTAAAATATAATTAATAGAAAGATGCTATATAATTATTTATTAATTTATTCAATATATTATGTGTGTCGCAACTGCTACTACCAAATATATAATCTATATATAAAATACACTTAGGCATTTAATTTTTTCATCATTCAACTTTAAAATTAAATGCCTCAATACATCTTGACATATTTTATATATAGATTATATATTTTCTAGTTTATGTAGTTTTATTTGTTAATGAATATTATTTTTTATTTTCACAAATATTGTAAATGTTAAATATATTTTAATATAAAATATTAAATATATATATATATATATATATATATAATATATATATATATATATATATATATATATATATACTATATATATATATATATATATATTTATTTATTTAAAAATTTTGTTTAATTTTATTTATATATAATATATAAATTTAGAATTTTTATTCCAAAACTTTTTATAAATTATTTTTATTTCTAAAAATTTAATAATTATAAGTAATACAAATTCTCCTCTTATACAGGGTATCTTTAGAGTATTTAATCTAATTTGTTAATTTAAACGTCAATATTTTGAGGGAGATAGTTTATTAAAAGATTTGATCTAAAAAATTGCTAGTAGCTATTAAAATATGATCAAATGAATTAGCTATTTATTTTAGTTTTTATAATTAGTGGCTAACAATGATCTTCATTGAGAGGATTTTTTACTTGCAAATCTAGAATAGCATGAATTGGTTACGATACAAGATTGTGGACTATTCAAGGAAAAGCAACCAGTATGAATTAAAAAAGCACCTCCTCGAGGAGAAACTTATCCATACATATTGTAATTTGTATTTTTCTTAAAATTTATAAAGATTATTGTATAAGATAGTATCAAAGGTGTTTCTTTCCTTCATTCTTTTCCTTCACTCCTTTCTGAATAGAGGTGTAAAAATTTCTTTTTAAAATAATAATAAAAATATCGGCCTAGGCCTTTTACTGAGCAAAAATAAATAAAAAATTAATAATTATTTTAAAAATATGCTAAATATAATAATTATTTAAAAATATGTGATAAATATAATATACAAACATTACATTTTATGCTTCTTTCTTAATTTTTTAATTTATTTAAATAATTGCTATATTATAAAGATATTTAATATTATAAATTATAATAATACATTAAAAAAATTAATTTATAAATAGTTAATTATAAATTAAAATTTTGAAAATAAGAAAAAAATTTAAATATTAGTTTTATTTTCAAAATTTTGATAAAATTGTTATGTTATAAATAAATATAACCTATAAATAATATTTGTTTAAAACTAGGGGTTGATCCTGCAGCCTGACGGTAAGTCAAGGCCCTATTTATAGGGTGGTCATGAGATTGAATCTCACCAGGTTGATGTGAGTACCATGTTGAGGTTGGATGTAGGCACACGTAGTCAAAGATCCCCCTAGCCCAGTGATTGCAAATGGAAGTCTTAGCAATCATAGTTGAAAGTTTCTAAGTGTAGGCATGACTGTTGATCGAGGTGTATACATGTACAAATGGAGCAAGTCAAATATTATTGCAAGGTGACTGAAATTTGCCAACGTGGACATGGTGATAAGGGTTGGATGCAGTGACGAGTATGGAGAGATAAGGTGGTCTCACCCATGGCTTGGGAAGTATAAGTAGATTCAGAGGCTCAGGAAGCATAATGAGGATTCCATGTTTGCAATGATTAGGATCTTGGTCGACAATGATGGAATGATAAGGAGATTTTTGAGTGGTGGAGAGATAAGGTGTCTTGGAGAGATAAGGAGGCGCTTGGGTGGAGGAGGTTAACAAAACAAATCAAATCAAGGAGGTGTTAAGGCCTTGTCAAGTAATTATCATGGTGATGGGCTCCCCTAATTGTGGCATCACTGATTCGGAGCTCCAATCACAAGTTGCCAAATACTATTGTAGGGTGACCAAGAGTTGCCAATGTGGATAAAGTGATAAGGTTTGCCTCGTATGATAATTACCCATGTTCACCATATGCCTTGGACTTTTATGGTTTGGACTCAAGGCATATGTGACCCTTTAAGTGCCTCAAAAAGTAACTTGGAAATATAAAGATCTAGGGCATACTTAGGGTATTTTTGAAAATAAAAACCCTATTGAGGGTAAAAATACCTAGGGAAAAGATATGTGGACATTTTACATCTGGTGAACTTGACATTAAGATTTTTAAAAGGACAATTTCTTGCAAACTCATGAAAATTTTGATACATATGCAGGATTTGGAAGCTAGCAAGATTAGAAAAGAGAATTCTCATAAAACCCTAAAAATCACTCCAACACCACCCAAGGCACCGACATTTAATCTCACCATTGGCACCAAAGCCATAAAAAGCTTCAGAAATGAAGGTGACCATAACTTTCTAAAAAGTCAAATGACTATAAACCATGGGGTTATAAAAACAAGGCACAAGTTTACTCCTTATGCCATGAAAACTCTATTGGCAAACAATATCATCACATTACCTAAGATCAAACCATATGACCCCGAAGTCAAACCTAAATGGTGGAAAGAGACTGATTTCTATGATTTCCATCACAACAAGGGTCATAAAACCAATAACTGCATGCCTCTGAATCATCTCATTTAGGAAAAAATTGATGCCGGAGAAATTGTGAATGACAACCATAAATCCAATAACAATCATACAACATTCATGAAACCTTTTCCGAAGCATAATCAAAGAGACTCATCTTCTAAACGAAACAATGGGTGCTAAATTCAATTACACTTACTCTGGTAACAATGATGTCATCAACATGGTAGAAACATGCCTATCTGAACACTACAATGTCATCACCATTGTAAAAAAGGACAGAGATAACAAGACCGCTAATGCAGTTACTTGACCTCAAGCTCAAGAAAATCTCCAAGGGCAAAACTCAGGTTCATCAAATTCCCCAAAAATACCTTTTAATCTTGGCATATACATCTAAACAAAGGACTACTTCCAAATCTTCAAAATTCTAAAGTGTCCAAAGAGATATCATACAACATCATCTAGCAACTGCAACACACTAATGCCAAAATGTCTATATTTGAGTTTCTTCGAATCTCTCCTTCTCATTGTGCAATTTTGGACAAAGCTCTAATTGGTTCTAATGTTCTTGAAGATCTTGATCTTGATAGATTCCAAACAATGGTGGGTTACTTGACGTCCCCTTAATACATTTCCTTTTCAAAGGAAGATGATAACTCACTGAGCCATCCATATAACTAGCCCTTGCATATTGAAGTCCTAATCCAAAAATGGCATGTCAGACATGTGTTGATAAATGGAGGTGTTGGTCTAAATATCTATTCCTATAAATTGGTTACACAACTGGGATTGTTAGAAGATGTTATTGATCCTAAAAATAAAATAACCATAAAAAGTATATGATGAACAAGAAAGGAATTCCAAAGGAGTCATTGTGCTACCTATCAGAGCAGGACCTGTCATCAAAGATATCACCTGTCAAGTACTAGATCTCCCATTGGCCTATAAAATTATTTTAGGAAGGCCCTAGATTCACGAGATGCAAGCTATTCCATCAACATACCACCAATGTCTCAAATTATCCCTATGATGGGGTAGTGGTCACTATACCTGCAAAAATGTCAACATCTTACAATGCTTTGAAGGAAAGATGCAGACAAACTTGTTCCGCATAACCGAGAGTCTTCTATCAAACAAATAAACATAGCATCAACATCTAAAATGGAAGACCTATCAAAAGGAGTCAAGATCAAAGACATAGGTAAGAGAAAATACACAATGGAACCATTCCCATCTCTTGTGTCTCTCCCTCTTTCACCTAAGTCCTATGGACAACCTTCAGAAAACGTGAAACCTACAACTAAAGAAACCTTGGGTTATCTTTGATGGGATTTTTGTCACAGAGAAGATATCCAAACAAGAATCAGATGAAGAAGTGGCTATATTAGCCTTGTTATACAAGGATGAGTCCCAATCACAGACAACTCAAAAATGGTGACTCCAAGTTACCTAAAATCCCTACAAAATCATATGGACTAGGTCACAAACTAATATCTAAAATGGGATACACTGGAAAAGAACATTTAGGGACAAGAGGCAAAGGCATCATCAAACCCATTGAACACTATGGGAGGACAACCAAGGATACTACAAGCATAGGTTATCACAAGAAACCTTTCCATCTTAGCGGAAGCTCTACATATGTCCTAGAACAGATAGAATAAAAAAATAGATATTCAGCAAAAGAAAGAAACACAACACTTAGACAGTGATGATTCAGACATAATTGATGTTTTTCCTTATGAATGTATACCTCAACATATCTTATATCTTCTTGCAAATGAAAAGGAACCTAAAAGAATAAATACAGTAGACACACAAGAACCTACTATTGAACAAGAGACAATCACAACACAAGAAGAAGAAGAAGAAGAAGAAGAAGAAGGGTGTACCTATTACAATATCTGAACATTTGGGACACAAGAGTGATTATGAGATAGATTCGAGCACGAGTATGAATTATGTCCAGACTTTGAAGGCAACCCTGCTTGGGGGATCCGTCCTTATTTTACACATATTCTTGACTTTCCCAGAGATCCAGATGAAGAATCAAATGACTTTGAATGGGGAATTATTCTAGAATAAGATGATCTTATAACATAAAACCACATAGCTGTCATTCACTAATACGCACCTATGTCATAAATGAATCTAGAACAAAATGATAGACCTCATGAGTCTGATTCACTTGTCACTAATGTAGGATCCAACAATGACGTTGAAACACTTCACGAACTAAACATTCTGAGTAGTAATATCATCCTTGAATTTGAGAGTCAAATCAGAACCAATGATGACAACACTGTATGTGTGAATACTATCAACCAATCCTTTCCCACACTATCCAACACCCTGAGCTTATTAACCAAACATCTGACGGTCCAAGTCAAGACATCCACACTTTTCAAACTGACTAAGCTCTCGCATGCTACCTACAGGCAGTAGAACCCATGATGACTTCCATCAACGAACCTAGCATCAACATGACAGAGTTGAATATCAAATATCTTAGTCAAAAAAATAAAAGAAAAATGAAAAAGAGTTATGAGGGTGGAAAACCACCACGTGTCAGTCTCAGAACCCAAAATAGTAAAAACAAAAGACATATCCAAAGGTGAAAACCTCTCTGAGGCACCTAAGGATGAGATATTTGATGTCCTTCCTAGTCATTTATAGGATAGATCTCTAATATTGATAGAACCAACTCAGTCTATCAATATTGGCATAGTAGAGGAACCTCAGTTGATTCATGTAGCACACTCTTTGTCAAGAAGAAGAAAAAAAGCATTCACAAAATTCTTAACAGAGAAGAAGACCAACTTTGCATGGAAATATTCAGATATGCCTAGATTAGATCCTAATCTCATCATGTATCATCTCTCTATCACTTTAGGAGTCAAACCAATCAAACAAAAGCTATGTAAAATGCATCCTCATGTGGCACTCCTTGTCAAAGATAAAACTAGAGAAAATTTTAAAAGCCGAATTTATCTTAGTCATAGACTAGGTACAGTGGATTTTGTACACACTAAATATTCATCATCAAGCATTTTTCAAACATAGTTCCAATATCAAAACTAGATAAATATATCAGAGTATGATATAGACTTCATAAATGTAAATAAAGCATTCCCTAAGGATGATTTTCCACTACCAAACATCGATATGATAGTGGACATGACTATGGGATTTGAAATGTACTCTTTGATGGATGGTTTCTCTAGATTGCAATCAAATCAAGATAGCTCTAGAAGATCAAGAGAAGACAACTTTTACTTGTGCATGGGGGTACTTTTAGCTAGAAAGTAATGCCATTTGGTCTTAAGAACACTAGCGCTACATATCGAAGAGATAGCAACATCTATCTTTCACGATATGATGCACAAAAAACATGGAAGACTATGTTGATGATACCTTGGCTAAATCAATGAAATGCTCTAAACATCTAGCTGACTTGGGTACAATAACTAGATAGAATGGAAAAAATTTAGTCTCGGACTAAATCCTAAGAAATGTGCCTTTGGGTGTCACTTCAGGAAAACTTCTAGGGTATATTATTTCAAAGAAAGGTATTGAAGTAGATCCAACAAAAGTCAAAGCAATCATGGAGATGCAACCTCCTAAGAACATCAGTCAAATGATGACCTTACAAGGAAGGGTAAAATCAATTAGACACTTCATATCTCAGCTAGAAGATATATCACAACCTTTCATAAAGACATTACATAAAGGTGTGACCTTCGCATGGAATGAGGAATGTGAAAAGAACTTCAATCACATCAAACAATATTTGGCAAATCCACCAATTCTAATGCCTCCTATTCAAGGAAAGCCATTAATATTGTATGTCTCTACTATAGATACATCATTGGGGGCATTACTAGTGCAACATGATGAAAATAAGAAGGAAAGACCTATCTACTATATCAACAAAACTGGGGCATGTCCAGCTGTTATCTTTGCATCATAAAAGCTGAGACACAATATGTTAGCTCATACTACACAATTAATAGCAAAGATTGATACATTGAAGTACTTATTGAGGAAAGCTTCCCTCGTAGGTAGACTAGAAAAATGGCTAATGCTACTGAGTGAATTTGACATTGAGTATGTTGAAAGAAAAGCTATCAAAGGACAAGTCATTGCATATCAGTTAGCTAAAGCACCAATGTTCGATTACCAACCACTACAAATGGAATTTCCCAATTCCTCTATCATGCACATATCTTCTTGTGTGTGAGTGTTTACACCTTCATGAAATTAGGATAATCAACTACAATTCTATGAAAATACAATACAAATTTAATCTAAGAATTGAAATTAACATCCATGACATCTCATGGTTCTCTATCCAAGTTTGGTAAGTAGAGCTCTCAACTTTAATCTCTACTAGTGACAATCCTAGAATGAGAAATATGATAACAATGCTTAATCTAGCTCTCCATTCTCAAAATGATATAAAGATTCAATTCAAATGCTCATGATAATGCTCCTAATTTGAACTATTTTCTCTCAAATGCTCAAAGTATTGCTCAATTGCTCTAAAATTGCCTATAATGATGATGCTTTGCACTTGAATGCTCTAAGGACCCGTTTGGTGAATGGAATATGAGCTATAATTCCATAATTAGATTTCAGATAATGTAATTCCATGTTTGTTTGCATCCAAAAAATTGGAATTGGAATTTCAAAATTCCAATTTTGCCCCCAAAATGGGCATTTCATCTTCCACTCAAAATAGGTGGAATTGGAAATTCCAATTTCTAGTTCCAATTTTTATAAAACCAAATTTAATATTCCGTGGGATCCATGGCTATAAAGGATGTATA